>PVKN010009955.1:5667-23295 GCA_004027915.1 Capromys pilorides
ATCACAGTGGAGCATGCCCTGGAGAGCTTCAGCTTTCTCAATGAAGATGAAGATGAAGACAGTGATGGCCATGGAGACAGGTGAGAAAGCTAGGCAATAGAGGGACCAGGCAAAGGGAAAGGAAGGGGAAAGGGATGAAGATAGAGGAATAACAGATGAGTTGGGAGGAATACAAGACAGGAAGAGGTAGAGCCAGGTGTGGTGGTGCACGTGGTGGTGCAGTGTGAGCTCGAGACCAGCCTGGGCTACAACAGTGAGCTCAAGGCCAGCCTGAACTGCATAGTGAGACCCTATCTCAAAAAAGGAAGAGGTGAGGTGGCCAGGTGGAACTCATAAGGGTGCATTGTACACCTCCCATGTATACTTCTTGTGTCTTTGATGCCCACATCTCTAACTCCATCTGTCCCCAGAGCTGACTGCCCTACTCATCCCTGCAATGTTTGCCTCCCCCACCGATCCCCAGCAACTAGTGAGCCACCTGCCCCTCTTCTTTCACATGGCCTCACCTTGGACCTACCTTGTGAAGTTCTCTCAGTGCCTCCCTGTGCACCCTGCATCCCCCAGCATCGGCCCCCCATGTCTCCACCTCAACTCCTCTGCAGACACCGGTCTCTCAGCTGTCAGTCCCAGAGTGGCTTTTACCGATTTCCATTTGAGCGTTGTCCCTGGTCCCTTTTCCCTCTGCTGCTTCCCAGGTCAGGGCCCCATGCCTTGCGCTGCTCGCAGTCCACATGTCATAAACCATCCCACTTCGAACTCTACTCCTGCCCATCCAACTCCCAGGAGCCCCTGCAGGTCTAGCTGGAGGTGGCAGTGAGCAGACTGATCAAAGACCCCCTGCTGCTGACCGCATCCCTTCGCCCTCTTGAAAGTCTTCTGTGAACTTACCTGTTGTCTATTGTCTGTTCTATTATGGGATGGGCAGAATTTAATAAACATTGTGGACCAGATGGTGATGTGTGCTCTTGGGGTGGTTGACCCCATTTATTTCCCAGGCTCTCAAGCAGCTTGGAGGCTGGGCCTGAGGACAGCATAGATTCACTCAGTGCCCACCCCCTCAGCACGGGGTGTCCAGCCCTAGATGCTGCCTTGGTCCAGCACCTGTATCACTGCAGTCGTCTCCTGCTGGTGAGGGTAGTGGTCTTCCCTCCCCTTCCCTTCCCTAATAACCCTGGAATCTGTGCACTCCAGTCCTGGCCCTCTTATCTCCTCTGAGTTCCATGCCCCCGGGGCCCTAAAACCCTGGCATCTGTCTCACTGAATGGAATAACACCCACACCTCTCCCACTGCATGCTGGGACTGTACCTGCCCCAACTCCTTCCTGAGGTCAGTGCTACTTGGCTACTCCTCTTCCAGAAACTGGGCACATTTGGGCCCCTGCGCTGTCAGGAGGCCTGGGCCTTGGAGCGGTTACTGCGGGAAGCCCGAGTATTCGAGACAGTATGTGAGCTCAGCAGGGTATGGGAGATCCCTGCAACTTCTGCCCAGGAAGGTAAAAGCCTCCTTATTGAGCTCTGACTGGTGTCTACCCCAAAGCTCCTACTTCACCCTACCGCCACTTACATACCTGACTGCCCCTAACCTGCTCTATTTCTAATGGTGTCCTGCATGTCTTTACAGTGGTGCAGTTCTCAGCCTCTAGGCCTGGCTTCCTTATCTTCTGGGACCAGTGTACAGAGGGACTCAGCCCCTTCATCTGCCCTGTGGAGCAAGTGCTCCTCACCTTCTGCAGCCAGTATGGTGCCCGTCTCTCCATGCGCCAGCCAGGCTTAGCTGAGGCTGGTAAGTGAGCTGTTTGCCTGCCCCTTTTATTTTTTGGCTCCCTAGTGAGGGACCTCAGGGAAGGTCAAATCAGTCCTCAAGGACATACAAGCTGTCAGCAATAGTGGGAAACTGAGTAAAGGCTTGGGTCTATGTAGGCAGAGTATGAAAAAGCAGTCCCTGGAGATGGGCGTGGGTTTGGGTGCATTCTTTTTCTCTCAAATGTATGGGTTCCACTGATGTGCCGCTGTCTCCCACAGTTTGTGTGAAATTCCTAGAGGATGCCCTAGGGCAGAAGCTGCCCAGGAGGTCCCAGCCAGGTCCTGGGGAGCAGCTCACCATATTTCAGTTCTGGAGTTATGTAGAAGCCTTGGACAGCACCTCCATGGAGGCCTATGTGACTGAGACCGCTGAGGAAGGTGAGGTGGTAATCCTGGTCACATAATGGCCTAATCTGTGGCTAGGTGTGAGGGTACGGATAAGGATGTGAAGACAAGATCTTCAGAGACTTCTTTCCTTAGTGCCTTTGCTTATTACCCTGTTTCTTCTTTCAGTGTTATTGGTACGGAATCTGAACTCTGATGACCAGGCTATTGTTCTGAAAGCCTTGAGGTTGGCACCTGAGGGACGACTGAGAAAGGATGGACTTCGGGCCTTGAGCTCCTTGCTTGTCCATGGCAATAGCAAGGTCATGGCTGCTGTCAGCACCCAGCTCCGGAGTCTGTCACTGGGCCCTGCCTTCCGAGAGAGGGTGAGAGTGGGCACAGCTCCTTTGAGGGCAAAGGTTGGGGTCTGGACTCCTAGTGTCTGGCTAAGTCTGTCCTTCTATCTTTGCCCAGGCCCTCCTATGTTTCCTGGACCAGCTTGAGGATGAGGATGTGCATACTCGAGTGGCTGGCTGCCTGGCCCTGGGCTGCATCAAGGTGATGCCTGCTAATCCATTAGCTCTTTCTCTGCAATCCTAGCATCCCCATCCTGGGCATTTTCCATCTGCTCCATGGAGCCTACTTTAGTGTTCTCTTCCTTGATAGGCTCCAGAAGGCATTGAGCCCCTGGTGTACCTGTGTCAAACAGATACAGAAGCTGTGAGAGAAGCTGCCCGGCAGAGCCTACAGCAGTGTGGTAATGCTGGGGTCTAGGACATGTAGTAGATTCTGGCACATCTTGACTGATGGGGAGAGGTGAGATAGGATCAGAGGTAGAAGGGCCAGGGTGAGACCGTGGCCACCCCTGATCCCATGTTTACCCATTTCAGGAGAAGAAGGACAGTCTGCCCATCGACGACTGGAGGAGTCACTGGATGCCCTGCCCCGCATCTTTGGGCCTGGCAGCATGGCCAGCACAGCATTCTAAACTCTGCTGCTGGCTCCCAGGGCCTTTACCTCCACTTTCAGGGCTCACCATGCACTGGCAGGGAGGATGAGCACTGGCTCCAGACACCCTTCCCCACAGATTCCTATCCATGAAAATCTAATATATTCTGTTACCCTGGGGGTTGGTAGAGTCAACACCTGCAGTCAAGTGCCTCCCAGCCTCCACTCAGCATAGTCTTTGACGCAACAGTGTTCAGGGTCTGGCTATCCTGCCTCTGCCTCACCATATCCCCTGGTTTTGTATTTTATTTACAGAGTTTTACAGAAAATAAAAAAAATTTAAAAATTACCTTTCCTACATGGCTTGCTACACTCCTGACGCTCTGCTCTAAACCTCTATTATGCACCCTTCTTGAAGGTGTGTCCATGCTTTAGCTGTGACTAGTCCCTATGTATCTGCCCTGGAAAGCCTGTACAAGAAAGTTCAGAAGCTGGAACTGAGCTTGGAAAGGAAAGCAGGAGAAGAGAGTAGGAGGTGTTGCTGAGTAGGCTCAGCCTGAAGCTAGCCCTGAGATCTATAGGGCCCTAGTAGGTCTGACCGTGGAACTGTTCCAGAGAAGGGCCAAAGGATGCCAGTCTCAGGCAAGAGGAAGTGGGCTGGAAATCTGGCATGGTGTGGCTGAGTTGGCCACAAGGGGGCAGCAATACTTCATCGATGCCAGGCTTCTGGGTATCCCCATCTGCTCAGGCAGCTTTCTGTGGAGATGCAGAAGGAGCTCCAAGAGGCTAAGGAGAGAGTGATCTTTGCCTAGAAGAGGAGCCGAGTATGGGAAGCCAGAGAACCAGACAACTGCCCTGGGACCCACAAGAGCAAGTACCTTCCCTCCCCAGGTAATAACTTGCTGAACCCTGTGGTCCCACACAGCCAGCATACTGCTGCTTCAGGAGGCAGGGCTCCCAAGAGAGGGCCTTCCTCCTCCAGAGCTGCTTGGCACAGGAATGCGTTACCCAGGATTCTGAAAGTCCTGAAGGAGGAACTCGTGGGTGGGGTGAGACTTGTTCTAAGGAGAGCCTGAGGGAAGCCCATGCCCACAGCTAGAAAAAGACTCCATACATCATCTCTTGCTTCACAACTTCCATTATCCAGGGACAAGGGAGGAAGTGCATAGGTGCTCCTTCCCAGGCCCCAACTGGTGTCCCTCTGCCCTCAGTGGTAGCAACAGTAGAGTAACAGCATGTGCACAGAGGTGTCACAGGGAACGTATGTGTGCCCACACTCCGGAAGAACAAAAGAGGTGCCAACAGCCATGGGGTGTGGGGGTGGGTAGATGACCCAGATCCCTGGGGAGCTCTACCCCCAATGCTTTAGAGCTGTGTGTGAAAAGCTTTGGCTGGGCCCTTAACCACCTGCTGGGGAAGCCACACTAAAAAAAAAAAAAAAACGGGCAACAGGAAGGAGCACAGGAAACACCTGTGTGTGGATGCAGGTGGCTCACGGGTAGCAGCAGGCTGAAGGGTGGAGGCAGTAGGATCACACACTGGCACAGTGCTCCCTCTGTAACTATGAAGGCTGGGACAGTGCAGTTCAGTTTTTTGGGTGGTCAGTTGGGGTAACGGAGTAGATAAAGCAATTGAGAGAGCCCGAGCTGATGCCTACTTAAACTGGTCACAGCTTTGCTTTCTGGACCCTTGCAGGATTGCAGTTCCAGAACCACCAAAAGCCTCTTAGGCCTGAAACTTCACGAGAGGCCCACTGGTGGTGGGGCAGGACTATGAGTGGTGGATGGGGAAAGAGGAAGCAAACACTGGCTGACCAGGTCCTGGGAAAGTACAGATGGGGTGACAGCCAGCACAAGCTCACAGCTCAACCCACAGGACCGGGAAGGGTCTGAGCCTGATGTGGAGGAAAAAATTTCATTCCAGCCAGGGGCCAACTGCGGATGTTACTGAAAATCTCTGCTTTTCAGTGGTGAAAAGGAAAATAATCTTTCTGTCCTCTACAAGGAGGACCAAAGCTAAGTTTCAGCTTCAGTAGAGGGTGGCTGTGAGAGTCAAGGTGGGTAGGAGCTAGAATTAGGGTACAGTGAGTATAGGAAGGGCTACAGCAACAGGGAATAGATCCTCAGGCCTTTGCCCTTTAAGACTTTCTGCCTTAAAAGCAGCATGAATCAATTCTAGGGCAGCCACTTGACTTCTCTTCATCTGTGACTTCAGTCTTGCTATTTTCTTTCCTTGGCCCAGGCCCAATCAATAGATGGCAGAAGGCAGAGGGGACACTTGTCCTCTTACTTCCCTCATATCTTCAACCCTGCTGGTGTCTCCCACAAGTCTCTACAAAGGCAAAACCGCCCTAAGCTCTTCCCACCTCCTCCTACCTTGCTGTCATGCACGCTGGGGAGATACTTGTTTCTCAGACTTAGAACAACTGAGAACCTGATGCCCTGGGAATCACAGCTACCAGGGCAGGGAAAGTTCATGCATCTGTCCTGGAAGTGGCCCCCCAAAGCCCATGACACACTGAGAAGTACCCCATCACTGGAATCCACAGCCTTGCCTTGGCCATCATCTTCAGGACTATGCCTAGAGAAAACTGCTATGCATACACTGTAAAAAAAAAAAAAAAAAAAAATGGTGTGTGTGTGTGTGTGTGTGTGCCAGGTTGAGTTGGTCTAGGATAAAATTTACTGTTTTGGTTGTAGGTGAAGCCTTCCTTCACACCATCCTTTCCTCCTTCCTTCTTCTAACCTTATTTTTCCTCATCTCCCATTCCTCTTCCTCATGTATTCAAAACTGTGGAAAAGCAAAAAAAGAAAGAAAAAAGGACATGTTTGTGAAGGCAAAGGAGCAGATGGGCTGGCACGTGGGAGAAGGACTGCTTCTTTGTCTCGCCCACAGAGTGGGGGTGCCTTCCTTGTTTCTGTGTCTGGTGTGTGGGCACAACTTGCTGAACCTCAGGCATATGTCATGTTCCCTCCACTCTCTCCATCCTGCAGACAACCCGAGAGTGTGCTGCTGAGGCCATCCATCCCACAAGGACAGGCGCCTCTTGTAGCTGTTGGACCTGGCTTTTCTGGACCTGGATGATAATGTGATGATGAGCTTGGGAAGACTCTGGTGCCTCAAAAAAAATTGCTAAGGAAGCATGATCTATCACTGGAAAAAATAAGACTGTCCTTGGTCTGCAAGAAGGGAGGGACTCTCTTGTTTAGGAGGTGGTGATCAGGTGAAAGTCACCTAAGTTTGATATCAAAGGTCAAGTCTGTTGTCTCTGAACTTGCTATACTCAAACTATACAGAAAACACTTAATAAATGATAATTTACAGCATCTGAATTACTATGGCTAACTCCTATGTTTCTTAGATGTCTCCTCTGATTTTTTCTTTTTTTGAGACAGGGTTTCACTGTGTACCTCAGATTGGTCTCAAACTCATAGTGATGCTCCTGACTTAGCCTTCCAAGTGCTGGGAGTACAAGTTATATACCACCATGCTTGGCTGAGTACTTCATTTTTAACGTCAAATCCAACATTCTCAAAATCAAGGTCAACATCTCAAAATTTGACTCTTTTCTAGGGCTCCTCAGATCACCATCTCAGTACCTGAGCCATACAGCTGGGCAATATGCTTGACTGTCCTATGCCCCTGAACCCTAGTCATAACTTTCTCAATTAAATGCACTAATGGTTTCTTTTTTTTTTTTTTTAATTTTATTTATTTGTTTGCTTGTTGTGTTTGTTTGTTTCTTTATTTATTCATTTTGTGGCTGGCTCAGCCTGCCCTGGTGGTGGCGCTGGCACAGCATGTGGTGCCGGGGATCGAACTGCAGTCCCCGCAGTTGCCTGAGCCCTCCTAAGCAGGCGCTTTAGACCACTGAGCCATCTCGCCGGCCCCAAAATGCACTAATGGTTTCTAAACCACTTCTTTATCCCCATGGACAGTACTCAAGTTCAGGACTCAGGTTTAGTGTCCTCTTACTTGGACTCCAAAATTGCCTTTATACAGGCTTTCTGCCTCTGGTCTTTTCTGTTTAGTCTGATGCAGAGTGATTACTAAAAATCTGTCATCACAGGTCCTCTTTGTCTGAGGGAAAAGCTGAATCCATTTTACCTGCCTCACAAAGTCCTTTGAGTTTTTCACCTGTTATTTCATTTCTAATTTCTTATTTTACAGTGGAGCCTTCCTGAAGCACTTGCAGGGCTTGTTGGCCCAGAGCCTGATACCATTCCCACCATAGTCTGCTGTTCCCACCCTTCTGTTGCCATCCTCATGCCAGCTCACCAGACTGCCCTTAACCTAGTCATCACACATTATTGTCCCCCCGCCCCACATTGTTTTAAAAGTTGCATCTGCATTTGCCCTGGTATAATAATCACATCCTACGCTGGTGAGATGGCTTAGCAGTCTAAAGCGCATGCCTTGGGAAGTTTAGGCCACCGCAGGAACCCGGCTCGATCCCAGGCACCACATGCTGTGCCGCTCCCCACCCCCCAGGGAAGGCTGAGCCGGCCATAACACAAACAGATGTGGTTTAAGAAAATAAAATAAACTTAAAAAAAATAAATAATCACATCCTATTATAATTGCAGTTTTTTTTTTTTTTTCTTTTTGAGACAGGGTCTCACTATGCAGTTCAGGCTGGCCTTGAGCTCACATTATAGCCCAGGCTGGTCTTGAACTTGCACTGATCCTCCTGCCTCAGCCTCCCAAGTACTGGAATTACAGGCATGTGCCACCACACCCAGCTGCAATTAATTTTTAAAAACCCAATTACTATTGATTGATTGATTGAGACAGTTTTGCTATGTAGTTTAGGCTGACTTTGAACTATGTAGCCCACACTGGCCTTAAACTTGTAACAAACCTGACTCAGCCTCCCCTGTGGTGGGACTATAGAAATGTACCACCATGTCTGCCTGGTTTTTTTTAACAGCTTTATTGAGAATACACATTCCATATAGTTCAACCATATAATGTTACAATTCAATGGCCTCTAGTATACTCACAGTTGTACTATTTATTTATTTACTTCAGCAGTGAAGATGGAACTCAGCACTTTGTACATGCTAGTCAAGTACCACTGAAACACATCTGCAGCCCAATAATTTTAGACTTTATTTATTTATTTATTTAGTGGTGCCAGGGATTGAACTCAGGACCCTGTGCTTGTCAGGCAAGTACTTATTCTACTGAGCTATTTCCCCAGCCCTAGACTATTTTTTTAAAACACGGTTTCAAATTAAAAAAAAAAAAAAAAGGCATTGTTTCTCTTTAATGCTAATCTTTTTAGCAACCACATTATTTTATGACTTTTAATCAACCCCCAAAACCACCTTGTACACTTAACCATTAAAACAGGGCCCACCTCCTAATTTAGGCAACTATTAATCTATTTTATTTCTATAGGGTTGCCTAATCTGGTTATTTTTTGGGGAGTGTACTCAGAATCAATCTCACATTTGACAGGCAGGCTGCACGACTGAGCTAAATCCCCAGCTTCCTGGATATTCCTTGTAAATGAAACATGGTTAGGCCTTCCCAACATATTCAGTTCTAAGATTCACCTGAGAACTTCTATGGAGGTTCAAATTCATCAGGTTTGGCATGGGGCCAGGCAGTTCTCTATTTGAGCAGCTTGTATCTCCCTTATTATCCCCAGAAGACAAGGCCAGAAAAACAGTAAGCAGTCATGACATGTCTTTTGATGAATAACTGTAAAATTTGTCAAGCTCTGGGATCCATGTATCTAAGCCTCCTACTGATGTACCAGTCTTGTATCAAAAGCAATCCTAAGACATTTTGAGCAGGAAAGTACCATATGTTCAATGCAGCAAAAGCCTGGAAATTCAAAACACATCCTCAAATAACAATATCCATTTTATCAATTATTGTGAATGTACTACTAATGTGTTTTGAAACTGTCACATTGTAATTTCTTATTAAAATAAAAATTTTAAAAAAAGAAGATACAGACACAATTACTAAAAAAAAAAAAAAAACCACCTTCAGGAGCATCAATCTCTGTTACTGCTGCAGCACCAACCTGGGTTCTGAGCAGTTACTTAGGACATATTTATAGATTAACAGCTCTGCTACCTTCCTGCCCAAATTGCCAAAAAGTTCTGCAATGAAGCCCTCCCTTTGGGTTGAAAGGGTATTTTCCAACTTAGTTTAGGGGCAAAAAAAAATCTATTTTTCCTTTAAAAAGATCACAGAAAATTTGAAGTGAGGAGCAAGATGGTGTAGCTCATTGGTAGAGCATGTCCTTAGCATGCACAAAGCACCTTAAGCTCAATCCTCACCAAGCATTTAAAAAAAAAAGTATGGTGACACATAATCCTAGCACTCTGTGAAGTTGGGGCACCCAAGGATCAAATGTTTGTACCCATTCTGGGCAATTTAGAGTTGCTGAGATGGTACCTGAAAACGAGCCAACAAACAAAAAAACTGGAGAGGTCAGGGAGATGGGAAGCCCAGAGCATACCTGATAGCTCTCCTTTCCCCTTCCAATGCAGCCTCAAAACTGACGCATCAGTTTTTGAGGATCACTCTAAAGAGGTGCCAAACCAATCTCAGCATTCAGGAGGTAAAGGTGGATGAAAGACTCATGTACTCACTCTGGTTTTGCCAAGAGCTTGAGGGAGACCCATTTCGTTTTATTCCTTTTTTTTTTTTAAGAGATGGGGTCTTGCTATGTAGTTCAAGCTGGCCTTGAATTCACTATGTAGCCCATGCTGGCCTTGAAATCAAAGTGATCCTCCTTATTCCAGCATCCCACTTACTGGGATTATAAGCATGCGCCACCACACCTAGCTTATTCATATCTCTGACTCTCCAGCAACTAAAACAGGCTGGTACATACAGCAGGTATTCAATAACATTTGCCAAATGAGGGCTGGGGATATAATACAGAGGTAGAGTGCTTTTCTAACATGTATGAGGCCCTGGATTCAATTCCTAACACTAAAAAAAAAAGAAGTGAAAAGATTTGCTGAATTGGATCACTTGTAATACATCTTGAATAGGTACTAAGACAATATGAGATTTCATGTGTAATTTTAGGCCTTACATTGAAGATTCTTACCCATTGCTACTTAGAAAATCAACACATCTGCAGATTCTCTGGTTTAAAGGAGTTTTTTATAAAATCATTCAAATGATCAGTTACTGAAAACTTCATATGGAACAAAAAGGGAGCCTTAGAAGACCTTAGAAATAGAACTGAACTGTTCTGAGAATCACAGCACTAAGTATGTGTTTCCCAGGAAGAATGACTTTAAGGCCAAGGAAAATTTGGTCAGAAACAACTGAGTCTATTAGATCTAGAATGATTAAATCCATCAAATGGGTGGAGTGAGGAGTAAGGGTAGGTAACTGAAAATATTTAATGAAAGATTGAATTAAAAAAAAAAAAATCATTTATTTATTTATTTGGTACAGGGTCTCATTATGCAGGTTAGACTCAGTGATCCTCCCCTCTCAGCCTCCCCAGCGCTAGGATTACAAGGGTACACCACTACACTATGTTTTGGTGGCCAGTACACACCACTGGCATAGTATGCAGTACCAGGGATTGAACCTTTGTCCTTATGCTTGCCAGGCAGATGCTTAGACTGTCAAGCTATCTCTCCAGCCCTTTTTAAAATTTTTTAAGACAAGGTCCCCTTATGTAGTTCAGGCTGGCTTTGACCTCACTGTGTAGCCCATGTTGGCCTTGAATTTGAAATGATCTTCCAGGTTTGCCTCCCAAATGCTGAATTTACAGATGTGTGTCACACAATCTAGGGTATTCACATTCATTCACATCTCCAGCTCTTTTTTCATTTTTCTTAAAGACCAAGTCTTGCTAAATCACTAAGTTACCCAGGGTTGGCTTGAACTTGCTATCCCCTTGCCTTGAAAAAATGCTGGTACTACAGGGGTGAGCTTGGTATCCAGCTTCAGGACATTTCTTTCCAGGCTGAAATCCTGACATATTCTGTCCTTCTGGTTGTTTTTCCATTTCTTGGTCTTGGAAGTTGATTCCACAAACCAGGGTACATCAAGATTTCCTATAAAGAAAAGAAATTTTTTGTTGTTGTTTTTTGTCTTTGAGACAGGGTCTCACTATGCAGTTCAGGCTGGCCTTCAGTTCACTTTTGTAGCCCAGGCTGGTCTTGAACTCACACTGATTCTCCTGTCTCAGCCTCCCAAGTGCTGTGATTACAAGTGTGCGCCACCACACCCAGCCCAAGAAAAGAAAATTTTTATTTGTTCCTTCTAGCCCCCCTCCCCAGTACTGGGGATTAAAACAGGACTTTTAGGACCAGTGATATAGCTCAGTGGACTAAGTACTTGCTTAGGTAAGGGCAGGGGCCAGGATTCAATCCCTGGTACCACACGCCATGCCAGTCCTGTCCCACGGGTGTGCTGAGTCTGAGATAAGAGTCGGAGCATGGGTGGTGGTGCATGCCTGTAATCCCAGCACTAGGGAGGTAGAATTAGGAGGATCACTACATGTCTGAGCTGGATAAGACCTTGCAGGGGAAAAAAAAAAAAAAAACCCTCAAAAACAGGCCTTTTGCAATGAGGTACATCTCAGACCCTTGTTAGTTGTGTTTTTTTTTTTGTTTGTTTGTTTTTGTTTTTTTTTTTTGTGGAACCAGGGATTGAACTCAAAGTCCTTGAGCTTTCCAGGCAAGTGCTTATGCTACTGAGCTATCGTCCCAGCCCCCTTGTTAGTTTTCGAGTCAGAATCTCACCAAATTGCCTAGGGTAGGCTCAATTCATAATCCTCTTGCCTCAGCCTCCCAGACTGTTGGGATAATAAAAGTGTGCCACCATAGCTGGCTCTTCGCTATGACTTTCAGCAATTTCTTGGTCCGTCTTTAGAAAGTAGGCTCCGAGCACTTGGACCCCATTATTTTCTTCTGTTTAAATGGTAGCAAAGTTTTATTTATTTATTTATGGTGAGACAGGTCTCACTATGCAGTTCAGGCTGTCACTGAGTCACCTTGTATCCTAGGCTGGTTTCAAACTCACAGTGATGCTCCTGCCTTAGCCTCCCAAATACTAGCATTACAGTTATGTGTCACCACACCTGGCTTAGCAAAATTTTTTTAAAGGTAGGAAAACAGGCTCTGTAGAGTGAGTTTGGGGTCAATTAAAAGTAGGCAAAGAAACATACCCTACAATGTGAGGGTGGGCCACCCTGTAAGGGCAAACATAGTGGCCCTATTACTGATTGCTGAGGTCATATAGTTGTAAATATAGTTAATGTAATACATGGTTGTAAAAATAGTTGAGATATTTTAATCTCCAAATATACTACTATATATGTGCTCCCATTAAAGCCTTACAAGGCATTCTTTTCTTAAATTTTATTTGGTAATTTTTCTCTCTAAATCTGCTTTTTCTTCTCTCTCTCTCTCTCTCTCTCTCTCTCTCTCTCTCTCTCTCTCTCTCTCTTTTGGCTGGCTCAGGCTGCCTTAAGATGGGTCTGGGGATCAAACTGCAGTCCCCTGTGCCTGACTAGGATTGCGGGTGCAAGCACTTAAACCACTGAGCTAACTCAAAAACCCCCTGCTTTTTCTTTCTTCTTTAAAATTTTTATTTAAATCTGCCTTTTCTTTTTTTCTTTAGCGGAACCAGGGATTGAACTTCCCAAGCAGGCACTTGTGCCCCTGACCTATCTCCCTGGTCCCTGCCTTTTCTTTATGCTTGAGTTCTAACATGGGCATAAGAGATGTGATAATTTGGTTTCTAGAAAGAGGAACCATATGTAAAATTTTCGAATACACACATTTCTAGAATAGTAGCCAATCTAAGGCTAGTTACTGGATTAGGAATGAGAAAACCTGGATCCTTGTGTCAAGAAATCAAACTACTCCTTTTCTTTATGTGTATACCTAAGCAGCTGAATGTTGCTGAAGAAAAATCAAATATTGAGCCATCTGTTCTAACTTTATAAACTCATGACAACAAAGCTTCAATGTATGCCTGATGCTGCCAAGGGAGTGTTACTAAGGACCTACTTTCTCTCTCCTCTACTTTTACCTTCACTTTTATTACCCCTACTGTCAGTGGAAACATCCTCGTTTCTACCTAAGGTCAATCCCTCCTGTTTCCTTAAATCCTCCCATGGATTTCACTCTTCTGTGGGTCAAATAATGCTTTTCTCTCCTGTATCTCCCACCTTTCATTCCCACTGTATTACTCCTAAAGGCACATAAACATGCTCATGAGCACAGTCATCTTGAAAACACCTTCCCTAGGTTGGGGAATGTAGCTTGGTGGTAGTTGTTTCCTAGCATGTGCAAGGTCTTGGGTTTCATTCCAGGCAATACTACAACAAACAAAACCAGAACTCTCTTCCTCCCTTGACCTCACATCCTTCTTCATGTAGCCCCACATTTCTCAGCATCTTTCACAGCAAAACTTTTCTCATGATGCCTACCTATGCTACATCTATTCTTTGACTTTCGTCACTTTTCAACCCAATCTAGTCAACATTCCTAAGTGACTCCCATGAATAGGTCTAAGATCATCAATGACATTCTCCAGGTAACCAGGTCAGTAGTCAGGCCTGTGGCCCATGTATACCAGAATTCTCAGTAGCACAAGACTGCTGATGTCCTTACTCCCAGCTGAAACCTTCTTTGCCTTTTGATTCCATAATTCAACAATTTAGGTTTCCTTCGCTTCCTCTCAGCTTCCTTAACTGGATCGCACAAGGACTTGGTCTTGGAATCCTTTTCCTTAAAGTCAAGGGTCATAAACCAACACCCTGAATCTGCAGTGGAATAAGTTCATGAAGTTTAAAAACATCTGACTTAGGGGCTGGGGTTTGGTAAAGTGCTTGCTTGCCTAGTGTGCAAGGCCACAGGTTCAATCCTCCAGCACAGTGTGTATGCGTGTATCTGTGTGTGATTCAACATTTAAAAATCTGGAGGTTTTACATTTTTAAAAAGCCAGATTCTGATGCCTTGGGGAGGGACGGCTGTGACTGTCAACACTGGGCCTGCAGTTTCACAACAGAGAAATCATCTGAATAGAACTGAAGCCACTTCCTTGACGCCGGGTGTATTTGTTATTCACGATATTTAAAGCAAGGGAGTGGAGAGTAAGTTCTCTCATCCGCTTTTTAGGAAGCCATCTTCTAGAGAGACCATCCAAAATCATTAGATGAGGACAACTCTTCTCGCTGCCGCTCTTTCGCGCCAGACTGTGTTTAGGGAACTGGGAGGGCGCGGGAATCCGCCGGGCCTTATTCTGCCGGCAGAGTTCGGAGGACAGGTCCGGCCCAGCTGGGGCGGAGAATGGGCGGAGCCGGGCCCAGGAGCCGCCTCAGCTCCACGCGGGGCCCCGCGCGACTTCCTCTAGCCACCCCTATTCCCCCGAACCTTTACAGATTGAGTTGACCTGAGCGAGGTGCTGGGTAGCTGGCAACAGAACAGAGTTCGGGGACACCCAAAGGTGGCAGCCTCCGCCCAGAAAGCTCCACCCAGAGAAACCCCGGACGCCACGGGGCCGACATAGCCCACGCGCGACAGGGGAGGGCGTGTGCGGCGTGACTACGCGACTCGCGGCGCGTCCCGTGACGCCATCGCGCCCGCTTTTGAAAGTTGGCGCCTGGGGCAGCCTCCCATGCTGCCCTGCGCCAACCCCTCCCTTCACCTTTCCTCCCCCGCCCTCTACTCGCCGCCTGGCTGCCCCCCCCACCCGTCCCTTCCCTTATCAGCAGCCGCGGCCCCGGCAGCGCCGACGCAGGCGCACTGCACCGCGCCGCCGCCATTTTGTGTCCGAGCCTGTGGAGCGATTAAACCGTGCGCGGAGCTGCTTCTTTGGCGGTAGCGGCGGCAGCTGTAGTCGGTGCGGGCGCGCGGAGCTGGCCGGGGACGCCGGGTGGCCGGAGCGGTGGAGCGGCGGCGGAACGGGCGCCGCGGGGGGTGTGGCGCGGAGGTAAGGGGGCCCGGGGTGGAGGTTTCGCGGGCCGCCTCTAGGTGTCACGATGGGGCCGCTCCGGTCGGCGCTGGCTGCCCGGCGCCAGTGCCGCCGCCGGGGGGTGTTTGTCTCCCTCTACCGTCCCTGCTGCGGCGCGGCCGCCGCCATTGCCCGTCGCCGTCGCGGCTCGGCCGCCCCCCCTCCCGCGCCGGCTCTCTAAGGCCTTCTGCTTGCACGCTAGGCCTCGGGTAGCGGTGGCGGAGGCGACAGAGGCCCGCGCTCCCGGAGACTCCATTTTCCTTCCTTTGTCTGTACCCTCGAGGCCGGCTCTTGGCTTGGCTGATAGCCCGGCCGCGGCCCTCTCTCTGTCCTCGGTTCCTCTCGTGGCGAGTGGCCCGGGTTGGGACTTGACCTCCGCGCCCTGGCTTCCGCGCTTGGCTCGCACAAGGATGTGGACCCTGTGCCGCCGCGCGCGCAGTCGGGTCTCAGTGTCCTGTGGGTGTCGGACCCCAGAGGACGCGTCTCGCTTTGCCCATCCTCCAGCCCGCTCGGTCCCGGAACCTACCCGGCTGCCCTGTGTGCTTCCCCAGCAACTCAGCTACTCGGCAGTTGCTCCCAGTCCGCGCGTCGCCGCCGCTGGTCTCCGTCTCCGCCGAGTGGCGCAGGCGGCGCTGCTGCGGCTGCGAGCAAAGGGACCCCAGAGTTGCCGAGAGCTCCCTCTGCAAGGCTGGCTGAGCTGCTCGCGCCTCTACGCCGCCCAAACGGGCGGGGGGACGTGCACTCGCCCCCCCTCCTCCGCGCCTAGCCTCGCTGCGCCCCCAAACTTACACCAGGGTTCCGGGTCCGGACCCTATCCAGGCAGACCCTCGGGTTAAGCAGAGAAGTCACAATTTTCGCACTAATTTTTCTACTGTCAAGCTTGGACTCTTCTCAGCCCTTTGGAGTGGTAGAAGCCAGATTTTATGTGCTCGGAGATCTCAAAGGGACTGAAACTTAATTTTACCCAGATTTCAGGTGACATGACAAACTACCGAATTCAGCACTACGACCTGTTTATGTGGCTTTTGGCCATCCTTGGATTTCCCTCCCACTTTGAAATGTCCCGATGCTAAATAACTTCATACACCACTTAGTACCTGACGCTCTAGGACTAAGGAAAGGGATTTCAGCCCCTGAGATTGTGCAATTCGATATAAAGTGCCAATAAAGGCAGAATGAATTTATTCTTGATCGGTAGTTTGCTCATATGCTGAAATGTGAGGGTTGATGTTGTAATTGAATCCTGGGTCACTCACTGTAGGTGGTTTATAAATATGTATGCCTAATGTAACTACTCTTTAGTAGCTGACTTCCTGTATCCCTGAGTTCAGCATTAAATGAACATTTACATACGTCTTCATATTTTCAGTCTACATCAACTAGGTAGTAGGTTTTACCTCATAGGCGGGAAAAGTTAAAACGAGGCACGTATTTAAATTTACTCAGTCCTTAACTCTTCTTGCGTGATTGAAAAGCTTTCTATGTTGAATTCTAGTTTTATTTTTGTCTTCAGATGTTTAATCACTTTATTATAGTACGTTGGTACAGTTGATGTATCAACTGAGATTCCTTAGGAAATTAAAAAAAAGTCGTGATTGACTTTTAAAGTTTTGGAACAGGCTCTTGCTACGAAATTGCTCAGGATGAGCATAAATTTGTGATCCTCCTGCCTCATCCTTCCAGAGTACTGGGATTACAGGTATGCCCATGCCTCACTATGCCTGGCTGGATTGATATTTTAAGAGAGGGTAGCTATTTTACATTAATATATATTAGGAAATTAAAACATGCTGGTGTTAAGCAGAGTTGCTGTCCACTGTATGTAATCTCAATTTGTAGTTGTTGGTTTTTTAATTTTATTATAGCCGGTCCAGTCTGCCCTAGGGGTGGGGCTGGCACTGCATGTGTTGCCCGGATCAAACCTCCGTCCCTGTGGTTGCCTAAGCTTTCCTAAGCAGGCGCTTTAAACCACAGAGCCATCTCACCTGCCCTTGTAGTTGTTTTGTTTGTTTTTGGCGGGACTGGGGTTCGAACTCAACGACCTTGCACTTGTCAGGCAGGCACTTGTGCCATGAAGCTATCTCCCTGGCGCCACCACCCCACCTTGTCTTTTTTTTTTTTTTTTAAACATTCTTCAAACCCAACAAAATGTACCTGCTGCCCCTCCTCCCTAATAAAACTGTACAAAATAAATGAAGCAGAGCTGGAAAATCAGGTTTGGGAATAGAAATAATTTTAATTATGTATTTGTTCATTTGTATAATTTGTTGTGTTTTGTTTTCAGTTTTCCTTTTTTTTTCCCCTTCTTCCAGTTTTCCTTTAAAACGTGATGAAAAGTAGCAAGTATTTGTTAAAATAAACTTGCCAAACTTAAAAATTAGGGCCAGGTGGTCTACGCCTTTATTCCCAGCACCAAAGAGTGCTGAGGCAGGAGGATTGCTTCCAGGTTGAGGCCACCCTGGGCTTCATATCTAGTTTAAGGCCCACCTAAACTGTAAAGTGAAGAAGCCCTGTCTCAAAAAGACCATTAAAAAAAAGTTTAAAATTATGGGCTGGGGAGATAGCTCCGTGGCACAAGTGCCTGCCTGGCAAGTG
>PVKN010009956.1:0-23177 GCA_004027915.1 Capromys pilorides
TGAACTTGCCTGCCCTACATCTTTTTTAAAAGAAAGTATATAAATAAATGTCTGTGGAAACTAATTTAAAAGGTTCACCTTTGCTATTTGAAATGAGTCTACCATAAAAGTTATAACATTTATAACCCTCTATAGTTAATATTACATAAGTTTTTATCTGATCAAGCCCTACCTAGTTTTTTTATCAACTTTATATTTTATTTTGCGTATGACCCATAATCCTGGATATTTTAGTAATTGCTATCATAAACTAAGATACAAATAGCTAAGTCTTCCTTTTATATATCATGTGTATGTTATTAAATTTCAAGAGCATGGTGGGCTTGGGGGCACTTAACTGTCCCTTCTGTGTTGGAGCTGACTTTGCCTACTCGCCTCTTCTTACTTGCTCCTCATAGGGTGCCAACGGTGTGAAAGGAGAAAAGGGTGACTCCGGATTACCAGGCCCTCAAGGTCCTTCTGTAAGTCCCCAGGCTGGGGTGCATAGCCACTGAGCCACTCTGAGCAGAGTTCTGACTCCCTAGATCCACCTATGCCAAACGCTCACCAACAGCAGACACAGAGAACTGTTGGATTTATTAGCTGTAGAAGAAATACCAATCGCCTTAGCCTAGGGAGACGGCGTGTCTTAGTAGTCTAAGAAGCAATCTTTCAAAGCACTTTCAAACCTCAAGAAGAAAACGAGAGTCAATGGTTTTCTCACAGCCCTTATGGATAGAGTTTTATGAAAAATATAACTTCTGTCTTTTCTCCAGTTCCCTGTCTGCACATAGTGAAATATTTGAGTTTCTCAGTAGTTGTGGCATAGCATTTCTTGGTAGTGATTTGCTTTTTTTCCTTTTAATGTACATTTGATTTATTTGGGCATTTGTACAACTGTATTTTTTAAGTTATTGTGTTCTCATAAAGGAATCAAAACCTCGAGAATCAAACATCACTTCCTGCAGTGCTTTCCTTCTCTGTGGCTGTTAATGACCTTAGCAGAACCAAGCATGAGACCCTGGCTGCCCTGCCTTATCTAAATGAAGTAACCAAATCCATGTTTGTTTTTTGGATACACAGATCATAGGCCCGCCAGGCCCCCCAGGCCCCCATGGTCCACCTGGCCCCATGGTAAGTTTCCCATCCCTTCCTGACATACTTGTTTATTTATGAGTGTGCTGTAGACAAAGCATAAATGCATCCTTTTGAAGAACCAGAAAGTAGTTTGTGTTTCTCTCCAGGGGATATACAGAACATGTGAGGTGCTCTGAGAGGTACGGACCTGGCAGTGTGGTTCACTTCCTGAACATATGTGTGGGAGGCAGAGCAGCTTTGTGATAAGAGAGTTGAGGAAAGACAGACAGATCCAGCAAGCTGTACTCCAACCTCACGGCATGAGCATCATCAAATCGGCTTAACCAGTCATTGCTCCAGTCTCTTAGCAACAAACTAAGACAACAACTAGGGCCACTAAAGAATACTTGTAGTCATCTTTGAGTCTTGAGACTCTTTAATGAAGTATCCACTAAATAAATAATGTGATAGAAGATGAAATATGTTTCCATAGATGGCAATTGATGGCTCTTGCCCTTTGTAGTTTGGGTACTTGTGATGATTTCCTGAGCCAGGCCCAGTATAGCCACAGGGTGTCTTGCAACAACCAATGGAGACAGTTCTGGCCTTAGAGGACTTAGTTCCAATAAGGAAGGAAGTCATCGAACAAGCATAATTCTCAGTGTTGGACTAACAACAGGGGTACCCAGACTAGGAGGTAGAAGGCAGAGTGCTTCAAACGCCTTGATGAGCCACAGGCAGGGCAAAAGAGGCAGTCTCCAAGGTTATACTCATCTTGAAGGTGTCTCTGCAACCCCAAAACACAAAAATGCAGGTTAAGCAGTTTTCACCCTCCTCCTGTGCTCTAAAGACAGCATCATTGAAATGATTCAAGCCAGCCATCCACATTACTGATATTTCATAGCACAGTGCAACTACAGTTGACTTTCTTTGCTTTGTTTTTTTTTTATCAGTCCACTTGTGCAGTACACAGCACTTACCCTCCTTGTGTGGAGTTGGGTATAACACATGCATGGGCTTAACACATCTTCATGCCTTTTCTCATCTCCCATCCCTTCTCCTTCTCCCTACCTGGCTTAATCCCATTCCCATGTGCAAACGATCTAGCTCCATGCTTCCTGTTGTCTTTTACTTAGCTCTTTACACTTTGGGTCTCATAGAAGAAAAACCATGTGATATTGAAGTTTGCATGTCTGATTTATTTCACTTAACATTATTATCTCAAGATGCATCCATCTTCCTGCAGATGAATCAACATTGCCCTTCTTAATATCAGAATAATACTCCTCTGTGTATAAACACCACATTCTCTTTATTCACTTGTCTGTGGATGGACATATAGGCCACTTCCAAGATGTAGCTGTTAGGGATTGTGCTGCTATAAATGTGAGTGGGCATGGATCACTGTAATAGGATATCATTAACTCTTCTGGAAAGACAAGTACAAGGGGAATAACTAAGTCAAATGGAGTGTCTAGTTATAGTTTGAAGAGGAATCTCCATATTGATTTCCATAGGAGTTGTACTAATTTACACTCCCCACAACAACAGAGAAGGATTTCTCTGCCTCACCACCTCTCAAACATTTATGGTTATTTCATTTCTTGATACTAGCCATTCTTTCCAGGCTAAGATGGAATCTCAGCCTTGTTTTCATTTGCCTTTCTTTAATAGCCAGCAGGGGTGAGCATTTCGTCATGGGTTTCTTGGCCATTTGTGTTTCTTGTTTTCATAAAGCCAAATAGTTCATTAAGAATTTAGAAATGCCATACTTGTGGCTCTTTTAGACAACCTCCACTTGGTTTGAAAGTTAAATTAGAAAATGCTGCATCCTGTTCATACAATAAAATTAATTAAAAGAATTTTAAATCAACAATAAAATGAGATAAGAAAACCTGATAACATAGCAGCCACTTCATGAAAACGTTTTTCTGCAGCTTATCTAAAAGTAAAATATAATTCTAATGTAGAAATATGTAAATATATATCTAGGCACGGCTTAACCAAAATTTTTTTCTGCTATTGTCTCACTTCACTGTTGACTATTTAAATGATTTTCTCCCCTAATATTTATTTAAATCACTTGCAATTTTTAAAGAAATGTACAGTTCAGTTAATTTGATAAGTAGTGTCTATATTTAGGTTTTCATGAATGATGTTTATACCTTGATTCATGTATGCATTGACTTCCATTAGTGAAGAATTGTATGCGCTTTAAAGAGTTTATCTTTGTAAGGATAAATGCAACCTAAATAATGTCTCTCCCTCTCCCCTGCTTCTAAATCAATGATCATATGGGGTCCCATATATGGCTGTGGTCTTCTCTCTTCCCATCTTTATATTCTTCAATGCCTTGGCACTAGAGGTGTTGATCAGACAACCTCCTCTTCCCTCGTACTTAAGGTGTTGAGCTTCTTTCTCTTCAGAAACATTCTGGCTTTTATGTCCTCTCTCTATTCTATATAAGTCCATAGAAAATCTCAAATATTCTACCAGATTAAAATGAAAACTTGAGAAGATCAATGTCATTCATAATAGCTTTTTTCCTAATTTTTCTTCCATGTAACCCTGGTGGATTTCCCCATCTTGCTCACTGGTATTTAGTAGACATAATGTCTCTTAATGAATTTCCTACTGCAGATGATTGAACATCGGGAAGGAACTTAGGTAGGTAGTCAGTAATACCCAATAGCCCACCCCTGGGTATGGCTCAGCAAGATTCTTGATGTGTAAAATAAAATGATTTCATCAAGATCTTGGACATCTTCTAATTTGATGGTGATGGCACATTGGAATCACCCATGTACCCAAGATTCTCTTTTGTGTTTCATTTCTACTGGGAAAGAGAAAACTGATTCTTAATTAAAATCTGTGTGTTTTCCATTTTCAGGGACCCCATGGACTTCCTGGACCCAAGGTAATCCAACAAATCCCCAACTGTGTGACCTTTGTGGGGAAGGGTGTCGGAAGCATGTCTGTCCTGCCTTCTTTATTTGTCAAGTAATGTTGATGCTCTTTAAGCCTTTAAGCATCTAGCTATTTAAATCTCACAGTACACCATGCCCTATAACAAATTTAAGTGATTACTCTTGGAAACAAATTCTTCTTCATTTTGCTTTTTTTGGTCACTAAGTACATTTTCTAAATTATTGGTTATAATATACTCAGATCAACCATTCAGAAGTCAACTGATACATTCTCAGAGTAGGTCCAGCTTAGATGTGATTGTTATGAATTGAAATCCTTGGTTGTTCATGGCACCAATATCTTGGGGTGGCTGTGTGAGGTTGCCTCTTGGTTTTGCTCCTAGGTATGCACTAATGGAAAGATCCCATCATCTACCTCAATTCCATATACTTTGTCTTTAAAGAAACTGGTGGAGAAAAGCTCCATCCTGTTGGAGTTAATGCAGCTTGCACTGGGAGGAAGTCTTTACCTGCAAGTGAAGCTCAAGGACATCCCAGAGGAGTAAAATTAGCCCTGAAATACAGGCTCTGCCTCCCAGCTATGTGGGTGGTGAGGATCTGTATTCTGATCTCAGGTTTGCCTTTGACAAGTTTTGTCACCTTAGAAGATCACTGATACATTCTTATTGTTCATTTACATTTACTAGGAACTTAGAGTTTCTGTGATGTTCAGAGGTACATTTATGAAATTCATAAAAATCTCTGGTGCAGTTGTTGATAAACACTTTGCAAATGTCAGTGTTATTGGCATCTTGTAACTTGATGCTCTGAATAGAAAACTTCATGGGCTCCTGAAGGTTCCGTACCATGAACTGGTGCTTTTAAAAGAGGAGAGAGACAGTGTTGGTGGTGGTCAGCATCAGGAAGGCCAGGGGCAATCCCAGCTCAGAGAGTGCCACAGGTTCTGGTCACAATCATGTGGCTTTGAGTTTCCTTTTCAGGGTCAAGTGAGAACTTTCTTGAATGAGAGACGTACACACCTCTTTCTTACAATATCTTCTCCTAAGACCAGAGTCAGAATATTAAAGGCAGGTACTGTGCTGAGGGTCAGAAGCGATCACTTCCACTCAGGATCTTGTTAGTTACTTACCCTCTCCATGCCTTCTTCCTTGCCTTGAACTAAATCCATGTTACCCACTCTTAGCTTCTCTTTGACTCTGAAGATGCCACCAACATCAGCCTGGTGATAATAACTAAAAGTGAAACCACCAGGTCCTTTTTTTAATTCCACGGGTGATTCCAATGTGCCATCACTATCAAATTAGAAGATGTCGAAGATCTTGATGTGTAAAATAAAATGATTTTGTTCCCATTTAAATCATAGATTTTAAAGTGCTTTGTATGTGCTTCTATTTGTTATGTTCTCCCAGATATTTATGGAAACTTTTGGTAATAATGCCCCATCCTATTTTTATAAGGAGTAAATCCTATGATGGTTTATTGGTGTATACTTCTAGACAAAAGTAAATTTTTATTTTAAAGAAAGAAAGAAAGAAAGAAATAAATAAATAAATAAATCATAGATTTTAGGCCGGTGAGATGGCTCAGCAGTCTAAAGCATCTCCTTGGGCAAGCTTAGGCAACTGCAGGGACTATGGTTCTATCCCCAGCACCATATTCTGTGGCAGCCCCACTGCCAGGGCAGGTTGAGTTGGCCATAACAATAAAAAAATCATAGATTTTAGAAAATTACAAAATTGAGAAGACCTCATAGATGACCTCATAGATGACCTATCAAGTTCCTCGATTTTACAGTTAATAAACTCGAAGCCTGGGAAGCTTATTTGTGCCAAATCATAGCCAGATAATGACAGCTCTTGACTAGAATTTGATGTTTTTGCTACTGGATTTCACTATTTTTAATCTGACCTTCTATAATGTCCAGTCCTGTCAACACATGGCTCCTCACCAAGAAATCTCCCAGCCTAGCATGTTGTCTTGTCTGTTCATCAACCCAAGACCGCTTGCCAGAAGTACAAAGCCATGATCTCAAGTTGACAATGGGTGTCTGAGGCCTTAGACACATTCAGAATGACACTCCCAGAACCACATATAACAACTGTCACACATTTAGATTTCCTGATGTAGCAGCATCACAACCCCTATCTTTGAAAATCCACTGTCAAAGTTCTCTTTGTTCTGCCACCTTTTGATGGTTCAAAATATAGATATGACTTAATCTTACTCAGTTTCCCAGAAGGTCTTGATAGTACATCTGTCCAGGAGGTGATAAAGTTATCTGTTCCTGTGCTACTGTTGTCCAGAAGGGGCTTGGACTCTCTGTGCTTAACAAGCCCCCCACTAGGCAAATAATACGAATCCCTCTGCCAGTGTAAACATGACCGCTCTCCTGGTCTGAAATCTCAAGTTTTCAAGATTTTCTTGACAAATTAACATCTGTATTTAAATGGTGAAAATTATATGGTCAGAAATTTCTCTGCCTCTTAACGTGTTCCTGTTGGAAAAGGGATGCACTGTATTCCTAGGTTTTTGCAAAAGTGAGTCAAGAGAATTTACCACTTACCTGACTTTTGTAATGTCACCCTGAGTTAAATTCATACTGACTTGATTCTTGCATCAAGGAGATGAGCAGTTAGTAAAACTAAAACTATGCTTGGATCCTTTGATCTTCATACTCTCCTCTGGGAGGGATGATTTGTTGTCTACTGTATTGATTAATCCATGTACGGAACTGACTTGGCAGTGGTGGTGAGGGAGGACTTACTGAATGGCACCACTTCAAACATCAGCTGCTACATTTTAGCTCATTCCCCTGAGCAAAATACTTAAAGGCTTAAAATATCTGTCTAAACCCCTGTCCTGCATATTCCAGTTCTTCATTCCAGCAGAGTGGGCCTTTCTAATGGAGGCGCCTCACCCTGATTGTCTTTGGCTTGCCTGATCAAAACAATGTAGATACAACAGCACAACCACACTCATTTCCTTAATGAAGCTCAAAGCTTCAGGAGCCCAGCCATGCATCTTTTGATGGAAAGGAACACACTGCTTTCTAGAACACTTCTCTGTTCTCCATGTCAGTTTATTTACTTAAAATATTTCATTAATTCTTGAACTGATGCACGCCAGATCTAGCCCAACTCTGCTGTTACCAAAGACTGGGATACGCAATGATTTCAGAGACTGGCTCTCTTCTCTCACAGTTTAAACACCCATAATAGCAACCACAATTGGCATTTGCTTTTGCATTTAGGGTGAACCAGGGTTAAATGGTGTTAAAGGATTGAAGGGTGAACCAGGTCAAAAGGGTGACAGAGGACCCCTTGGTCTTCCAGTAAGTAAAGAAAACTTTCCATTTCAGTGCAAACTGAGATTTTTCTTTCTACCCTAAGTAACAACTCTGGTTTACTCAGTAGCTATCTTACAGTAGAGATTTCTGTACTCTGGAAACATCATGTCAGAGCAGAGCTCAGCCCAGTTTTGTTTTTGCTGACATCTGCCTTGGTGGCAGAGGATGACCCTGTAATGATGCTGTAAATGTCCTGTCATTCTCCAGTTGCATACGTGCCAACCCTCCTCTTTCTGGGCTGACAGTTGTCCCACTACCGTCCTCTAAAATGTATGCCACCCATTAATTCATAATTCTTCCCAGTGCTTTCATAATATAGTGCAGAATAGGAGCCTCCATCAACTCTCTTCTCCTCAGTTACCAAGAACTGTAGCCCTCTGTTGGTGGCAGGTATGCAACTGGCCATTGTCAGTAGCGTAAGCTCAGTGCTGTGGTCCCTGACATTAATCAGTCACATGGTGTTCTACATGTTGTATGTCATTTGTTTGGGATACTCCCCATCGCGAGGTTCTTGTGACAACATAGGCAGTGGGGAAGAAGGATTTTCATTTGTTTTGAGATTCCATTTTTAGTAAGAAAAGGGCTTTCCCTTTCATGCACTTTATGCCAGCCTTCCCACAACAACTAAAAGACTTAAAAGGAATATTGCAGCTGAGGCTTCAGTCTCAACTCATAATATACTTCCTAGCCAGTGAATGCAAGTAAACAAAACTTCATTAGTGAAGTAGGACAGAAAAGCAGAAATGGATGTTTGTACATATATATATATTTAAAATGTGGGAGGAAAAAGATAATGACTATTTCATTTTTCTTAAAGATACTTTGCTTGAAATACTAAAGTATTCCACCTGAGAGCCCAGGGCTTTATCAATCAGGTACAAAGTAGATATAGTCTGTGTATTGACTTACCAAGTGAATGAGATGTGCCCTTTGTAAGAATGAAGGTTATGTCACATTGTTTAGATCGATGGACCATAGGCATAAAAGCTCTATTCCGTTATGTAGTCCTTAGTTCACAGTTTCAGGTATATATGATACAACACCAATATAAGGTTGTTACCATATTTACATTGCAAATTATAATAATAGCAACTGATGGATATATCAAAGGCCAAAAAGAAAGTTTGAATTTCTTACTTTATGTAAACTTTTAATATGATTTCCCTATATGTCCCCTAATTTTAGATTTTGAGCTATTAATAATATCTGTGCAATGTGTAGCCAAACTCTGTCTATGGTACCATTAAACAAATAATAGCAAGTCACATTTTTTTACTATAAGCATTACTAACTGAAGTCATATTTGTTTTGACAGTGTGGATCATAATAGGATTATCCAGAAGGAATTTTTTTAAATACCCAAAATGGATATGGTCTAGCATTACTGGCAGAGTTTGCAGCTGGAGTAATTTTTTCTTTTGTTATATTAACTGCATCTGAAGCATAAAATTGAGAAATAGTTCCATAGCCTTGCCAGGAGATCCCAGAGGGTAGAGGCACTGTCTTCTTAAATACTCCTTGATCTAGCCAACATCTTTAATCCTTACTACAAACAAATACTTGGGCTGCAAGATGCAAAAGCCTTCCTTGTAAGCATCCAAAATGTCACTTTTTATCATACACTGTTTATGTGGTTCCAGGTAGAGAAAAGCGTGTGTTGCCTCAGAACACAGACTTTTAAGGCATTGCCCACTTCAGCTTCGATGGCAAGGTTATTTGAAGTGGCTTATAGAAGCATTTGGTTTGGGAGTTATTTTTTGCTTTGTTCACAAGACTATCCCCCAACCCCCATTTTTTTCCTGTTCCTAGAAGTCCCTCTAGTGGTGACAAACATGAACAGTAGAAACATCTCAGAAAATAGTGGATTTTGAATATTACCTATATCATCTCAACATCAAAAGCCAGCATTTGTTGTTCACAGACACTGCCTTAAAGATGGGTCCCTAGGGGCCAGCAAGATGGTTCAGTGGTCTAAAGTACCTGCGTAGGAAGGCTCAGGCAACTGCAGGGACTGCGGTTCGATCCCCGGCACCACATGCTGTGCCAGCGCCAGCGCCACCACCAGGGCAGGCTGAGCCAGCCACAAAATAAATAAATAAAGAAACAAACAAACACAACAAGCAAACAAATAAATAAATAAATAAAATTTAAAAAAAAAAAAAAGATGGGTCCCTACATCCCTGTCTGTGTTAGTTCTCTAAGATGCTGAACGTGCATATTCCGTGGAGCCCTTCCTAGGAGAACAGCATTGTCTTCTCTTTAGAACCCAATGAAATATCCTGTAAATGAGCCTCCAGCAAGTGAATTTCACATAGAAATTAGATAGGAGCCTCTTACTGTTGCCAGTAACTACTTTGTAGCCCATTTTATAAACCTCATTAACTTGATTTCTAAATAAGAGTTTAACTGATAGAAATGTCATTAAAATGCCATCATCTGTGGAATGTTTATTGTCATGTGTTTTTTTTTTAAACTAACAATATGTAGCAATGTGATATTCATCCCAGAATCTTGTGACTGCCTATTATGTTGTTGGAAGTGTTGCATATGTTCTCTGGTTCCTCATACTAATTTCTGTTCTTGTCATTCGTGTCACACCCAACATCCCTGCTACCAACCCAATCACACAGGGAGCATCTGGCTTAGACGGAAAGCCAGGATCCCGGGTGAGTCCACCCCTCGTCTTTCTCTGACATGTTTTGTGGCTGTGGATCAAGGACTTCAAATGATGAGCTGCTACTTAGGACTGGAGTCAACAGGGAAGGCAGACAAAGATGGTGGAAGAGAGACAGGTGGCAGAGTGGCTTCGGCTCTATCCAAAGCACAGACTAAACTCCCAGAACATCTTTCAAAACCCAAGTTCAAGTCTGGATAGTTTCCTAAGTGGAGAAAATGACCAATATAAGTGGCTTCATGGATTTAGAATCTCAGGCAGACTTTTCCGTATCAATAAAATAATCTGCATCCCTGTAACTCTGTGACAGAGGCCTCTGAAGTAATTCAAATAATATAAATGTACTTTAACTTGCTTGTCCTTTTAGATTTATGTCCATGTTAGAAATATAACTCTTCCCTTGAAACTAACTTTTGAGTTTCTGTTTGTGGAAATGACTTGTCTGTCTTCTGTCCCTTTGTCTGTGCTCTGGCTCTTTCCAGCACCATCTATCCAATTTTAGCTAAAGATATTCAATATTTTCTAAAGATATGCTTTGAGTTGAAGCAGTAAGAAGCATCACTTAAAATGATGAAACCTACTAACTTTAGGATGAGTTTGAAGTTCTGCATTCTTTCGTATTACAAGGCTGTGACAGAGTAAACCAGAACCATGGAATAGAAATGATGCCCTATAGAAAAATTATGCTGAGATAGTTCCTACATTTGCAAATATTATACTTTGCAAATCCATACCCAATCTTCCTGATAAATGAGCAAGCATACCTGACATCCTTGCTACATGTTGAAGAATCTAAAAGGAATTCCAAGCTTTCAGTTCTAACACCCTGCTTTAAGCAGTCATTATTTTTTATTGCACACCATGGTCTCTTGTACTTATTCAAATGGAACCTCTTCTGCCACCAAAATCCTACCTCTGGCCTCAACCAAGAGGCCAGAAGTCAATTGTGCCATTAAATTGGGCCAGGGCTGGGGAGATGGCTCAGAGCCATAAGCACCTACCTGGCAAGCACAAAGTCCCGAGTTCTATCCCCCACCCTAGACGCCATTCCAGCCCCATAACCATGGGCATGTCATGAGAGCCCTGGAATCACATGTGGTGGCACAGACCTATAATTTCAGCACTCAGGAGACTGAAACAGGAGGATTACAAGTTAGAGATCAGCCTGGTAGTTTCAAAGTAAGCACAAGGCCAGCCAGAACTGCATAGGGAGACCCTATCTCAAAAGAAAATAAAATAGGGGCTAGGGAAATAGCTCCAGCAGTCTAAGTGCCTGCCTGGCAAGTACAAGGTCCCATTGATCCCTGGCACCTCTTGCCATGCTGGTCCCAGAACCCCACTACACGTAACACCAGCCCCAGAACCTCAGGCACATCATGCCAACCACCAAAACCAGGCATGGTAGCACATGCCTGTAACCCCAGTGCTGGGGAGGCTGGGACAGAGGGATCACTATGAGTCTGAGCCACATAGTGAGGTGCCATACCAAATAAATAAATAAATGATTTAAAAAATAATAAAATAAGAATAAACCATGCCAATTGCCTGGTCTGCAAGGAGCAAGCCAGTGACTCCAACCACGGCAATAGAACCTAGATGGGTGATTTCATTCCTAACTAGCCCCTACTGTTCCCAACAGAGCCTCATAGATTCTGAGTTGAACAGTTAAAAGCTGTTCTCATTTATTACTATTCAAGCCACTTGAATGGTGAACGCAAGGCTTCTCAGAGTGCCTGGTTCAGGTGCCAGAGAAGGACTTGAACAGGAGACAGGAGGAAAGGACAGACACATTTCTCATGTTAAGGGTAGTGGGGCCCAGTGAGGATGCTCCCTTTAGTCAAGGAGGAAATCTCTAACTCAACATGACATACAGCTTTTGATGTAGACTCTTAGCTGAAATATGCAGTTATATAATTCATCCCTATAGCGTGAGTTTCTCCACAACCACTGGACCAAAAGAATGGAGAATAAAGATACGCTGTCTCCCTGACATCCTAAGGCACTGTCCACCAGGAAAAGCGTGGCCTAAATCATAGCTGTCTTTCCTGTAGCCCTTGTCATGGGTCTCATATTATTTCTGTCTTTTTCTAGGGTACAGATGGTCCCATGGGACCCCATGGTCCTGCTGGTCCCAAAGGAGAAAGAGTAAGTTGCCCCAGAGATTACTGAGCTCACACTGTGTATGCAAGAAGACAGCATGGCTTTTCCACAGTAGCTGAATTTGAGCTGGTAGTTTTTCAAAAGAAAAAAAGGACTACCTATGACAAAATGTAAATAGAGTATCTTGCATTGTATTCAGGCTCCTCAAACACCCAGAGAAGAAAACCACTGAGCACAAAATAAAATAGAACCATCTTAATGAAAACAAATGCATATATTTACATGGCTAAAACAAATAGCTCTGATTTTTCTTAACCCATAAGGAAGATATTTTCATTTGGACTTGATCCAGAAGGTGGAAGGCAATGGGACTACAATTTCCAGGACTACATATTCTGGCTGATAATCTTTAATATAAAAGCTACTGTGTTCATTCAAAGTAACTTACGACATTTTTCCAAAGGAAATTACAAAACCTAAGTATTCCTCTCTGCATAGCTACACGTGCTTCCATTTTTTTAAGCTAAAGAATGGCCTGTTTTTCTTTAGCCATAAGGAAATAATTTCAGTGTCTGATAAAACAAAAACCTTTCACTAACCTTTCTAGGGCTAGGCCACATGTCCATATCCTTAGGAGAAAAACCAAAAAAGATATTGAAGATGGAAGATGAATGTCTAACACAAAAAAAATCAGCAGCTGATCCTCTGTCTGGAACTTGTCTCTCTATCTGTTTTTCTCCTACTCTTTCTTTTCCTCACCTTGAAAAACACAGAAGTTTTCTGTGTATCTGAATAGAATTGTGTCATCAATTTCCCCACCATGCAGGATAGGATATAAAAGAAAGCATCTTACAAGAGAGCGCTTCACAAAATTGGCATGTGTCACTGTGCACATCTATGGTCTTTTTAAAACTCAATAGTTTTCATCAGGCTAGAAGCATTTTTTTTGAAGAAAGAGGGCTTGGCAGTGATTTCTTTGATATGTTTTTCATCCCCTGCTTCTGTGTCCTATAAAATTCATTCACATAGTGAATACTTATCCAATATTATTATGCGCAAAGCATGGTATTCCTTGTAGTGTGAGATGAAAATTCCCATCTATATGAAGCCTATTTTACCTATGTACATTGAACACCATTATTGTTGATTCCTTATCTTATAATTTTTTTAATACTTACATTTACTGCTGCAAACAAAGCAGCTATTTTCCTTGACTTATGAGAGTTCACAGTAATTTCAGACAAAAAAAAAAAAAAAAGAAATAGAGAATAAGACCACCCAAAGAACAAGTAGCTCAGGGTGTGCACACGACAGAGCCTGCTGAGTCCTAACAGAACACTGAATTGGAACCTGCTGCTGTCTTGTTTCCAAGATCAAACCAACAACTTCTCAGGCTCATCTTAATTAAAATATTTAAAAGCTAAGAGCCTCAACTGGGCCAGAGCAGATGCACTTTCAAGCACTGCATTAAGTAATTGAGCCCCTGTACTAAAATTGGAGCGGCAAATCTTGGGCAGTCTTTTGGCAGAGTGCCACGGGCTCAAGAGGGTTTACCGTTGGGTAAATCAGCTGCTACTTCCGATTACACCTCGGCCTCTCAAGGGTATCAGGTCTCAGACCAGGGAAGATTAGCCCGGAGAGCAAGTGAAGTCGCTGCAAATGTTCGAAGGTCCAGCTTCAGTCACACAGCGCACGGTGTAAAGCACCCCAGGTGTCAGCTATCTCAACTGCACCAGGTGCCAGTCCCTGCCAAGGCCCTCATGGAGGGTGCCAACCCACAGAGTGATTCTCAAAGGTAATTGCAGTGCCAGTGGGAGACTCTCGAAGAAGTTTTAGCTTCGAAACAAGTAGGAACCCACAAAGAGAGGCGTCCCAGAAGGGTTTCCCAGGGTGGCAAAGAAAAGCATTGTAGAAAAAGAGACCAGCCAGGGAGAAGAGAGGCATTCCCCAGGCCTGGTGGGCAGCGGGGCATTAGTTGTCCATGCTGTGTCCATGTGAAGCCCCAGCTGCAGCGGAATCTTTCATCTGACCTCACACCTGCTTCAAACCTTGCAGCGTGTTAAGTTTGAGAGGCTCAAAAGTCCTATGGAATTACTCATTGTAGGAAAAGCAGTTACACATCATACACCTGGGCTAATATTTCCTTCCTAGGTGTATTCAAGATGGAATCACTGGGACACTGTTGGCTCTGGCAGACAGAACCTAAATTCAAAATAGTTTAAATAATGAAGAAATTTGCCGTACAACAAACTGACAGAAGGTGGCTCTGGGCTTGGTGTTGGCACTGGGTCATCTGCCTATGCAAGCTGATGGTGGTGGTTCCAAGCAACCCTCAGAGAGACACGGGAGAGACAGAGAGTGTCCCCAGGCCCCTTTATGGTGGGAGAACACCTTTCCCAGAGTACCTGGCATGGACCATGTATGTCTCTCCTCCTGAGGAAGCCATTGGTAAAAGAAACAGAATGGCCTTAGCAAGCTGAGCTGGGTCAATCTAGAAGCGGGGTTTCACCAATCAATGCTTTAGTGATTCATTTATCCAAATGAGCCCTAGCATATTTATTTTAAAAACAAAACCAAGCCAAAGTTCTCTGGAGGAGGGAGAGTTGATGTTGAAATAATCTAGGGAGATTTTCCAAACTTGAACCTTTATCAACTGGGGAAGATATTTCAATCTAGACCTTCCTCCACTTCAGTGGCCCTGCCCTGTAGGCTCTCATTTCCCCCCAAGCACACACAAAACACACACACCTGACAGTATTTTAAAAATCATAAATAGCAGTGCCAGGTCCCACTGAAATTATGAAGTGTAATCAAAACTGCTGTGAGTGCTCTGCTGCTGAGTGCCATCCAGTGGAAAGGCGGCTCGTAAAAACGACATTGTGTCCATACCCACCGTATTCACCAGATCTGGCGCTGTGTGACCTTGGCTTTTCCCCAAAGTCAAAATGACCATGAAAGCTGGGCGTGGTAGTGAACACCTGTAATCCCAGCACTTGGGAAGCTGAGATAGGAGGATCAGTGTGAGGTCGAGATCAACCTGGGCTACAAAAGTGAGCTCAAGGCCAGCCTGAACTGCATAATGAGGCCCTGTGTCAAAAAGACAAAAAAAAAAAAGGACCATGAAAGACCAATGCTTTGAATCAATTCAGCAGATCGAGGCAACCAAAACAGTGCTCCTAAAGACACAGAAGTGGACTCCAGAGCTGCTGCAGGAAGTGGCAAGCATGATGGGCTAAGTGTGTTCAAAGCAAGGGTGAATATTCTGGGAAGGATTCCTAACGAAGTGTCCTTTACAGTAATCTTTCTAAATATAGATGTTTACCACTTTTTTTTTGGCCATATTTTTACAGATGTGCATGTATGAATTGGATGTTCCCCTTTTTATTTTTAGGGAGAAAAAGGAACAATGGGAGAACCTGGACCCAGAGGGCCCTACGGCCTGCCTGTGAGTTTCCTGTCACTGAAGTAGTCACCACTTTACGCATGCCTCTGTGACCTGTAACTGACATGGTTAACCCTTCTTTTGTAGGCCCAACTAATCACACCACAGAAGGATGACTCACTAATTATCCACAATATGCCTCATGTCACATTCCTCACAGAGAGGTCCCCTTCACTCTCTCATCTCATCCCTTACACCTCGAGATTGAAAGGACCAGAGATGTCTGTAAGATAAACACCTGAAAGCAGGATTTCAGTTGTCAGTCAACACCCTCTCTGACTAACTGAGCCACTGACTGAACACTCAGACCTAGCCTTTCCTTGAAAGGCCGCCATATCTCCCCGTGGGTGTGGATGTTCTGTTGACAATGACTTTTGTCATGCTTTATTTGCTCCCATGGGTCATTAAATAAAAATTTCTCTTGCTAGTAAAAATTATCCTCCACATGAAATGGGTATTTACCATACCATCATATTTCTGGTATGGTAAATACATATATCATTTTCCAAATCCCCGTGAGGACAAATGATCTTCAAAACACAGAATATCATTAGTGTTTTATCACCTGGAAATTTTCAGGTACACAGAATAAAACTGAGGTGTTGAACTTATGTCAAGAACATAACCTTGGCTTCAGACAGGATTGATTCAATAGGATAGGCAGGAAACATGCTTTATGAAGGCTTCTGACCTTTCACATACTTTCACATACTTTGGGTGAACGGACACGGATTTTGAAATAGATGTTAAAGTCAAATAGAATGCTATCAGGTCCTGGGGAACTGCGGGTGGCCCCAGGGCTGCTGAGCCAGGAATGCCACCATGGTGATCTGTACTGCAGAGGTGAATTTGTCACCTTTGCATAACAGTGCTGTCTCCTTTCATATTTTGGAAACATCATTACAAAGCTTGCTGAAAAATAGGACCTTCGTGCCTGTAATACTATCTATGAGGGGCACCTCTAGCCAAATTAAAACTTCACCCAGTTTCCACATTTATGAACTATTAAGCTGTTGAAGTAGCATTGGTTCATATCCTCCATGAGTGCTGGTGTGCCTTCACATCAATTAAATAGTGCGTCCGCTTATGGCTTCCCTCTTAAACTGATCACTTGACTAGCAAGCATTAAACTTCAGTCAACTATCAGTCAACTTAACCATGTATGGTAGAAAAATTTTCACGACTCACCTGAAACTCTCACAATCTCTTCAACGTGATTTAAAGGAGTTTGTGGTACTAATCAATAGAAAATGCTTTCCAAATTCCTGAAGTAGTTGTTCTAATCCCAGTCTTGCATGGCCAGGCAACCTCATGTGAAACCACACCCTATTCCTGAAACTTAGGAACGCTAATGTAGCTACTATGGTTCTTTGGCAGGGGAAAGATGGAGAGCCTGGTCTTGATGTAAGTAACATGCACAATAAACACCTTCCTGTCCCTGCAGAGTCTCCTCAGGAACAGCAAGAACACTTGTTTTTCTGTGCCTATAGCCATGCAGAGCACATATATTGCTGTGCATGTAGACAACAATATAAAACATACTAGTTCTTGCATGAGATACACATAAAGGTGAATATAATTATATGGTATAAAATTGACAACTGACAGTAGATACTAGCAGTTCGAAATACTTCCCCAAATTTAGGAGACTCAACATCAGCATACTCTACCTATGGACAAAATATACATAAAATCAACACACTTCTCTCAAGCTTGCCTTAAGGAATGGATATTACATTTATAAAGCTGTTACGCAGTGTTTTTCCTCATAAGCCTCTACGTACATTTCCTTGTGCTAACATAATTCTATAAAAAGTAAATGCTTCTAGAAACCAACATCGCTTATCCTGTGTTACATGGATCCCCAACATCAGTTATGCTAGTTATTGCTCACTGAGCTCCTGTTGAGTTCAAGCCTGGTTTGGTGCCTTCTTATGCACTTCATTTTTCATTAGTACATTTTTGCAGTGCATAATGATTGTGTTTCTTGTGCAATTAGAGCATGTACATGACACATCTTCATTCCTTTTCACATCCACTTCCATCCCTTGATTTCCCCTTACTGGAAAAAGATGTCTGCCCTTCTGTTATCCGTCTGTTATGTCGCTCTTCATTTGAATTTTGGGTTGGCTCATTCACTACTATAATGGATACTCGCTAACCCACTTTACAATCAACGACCAAAGTGTAGAGGTAAGTGACTTCGCACATAAACAGATCTACTTGGAAGCATCCAAATGAGTGTTCTGGTGCTCATGCGACTCTACATTTCTTAGGAGCAAAAGTGAGAAATCTTCTGCATGCCTGTAATTGAGAAGCTAGAAAACTGCCACTTCCAAGCACTATTTTATCTAAGTTTTTAGATGGTTTGACATGTCATGTTTTATATCTGAGTTTAAATCAATGAAATTCTAGGATGGTTTCTTTTTTCCTCATGTGATTCTGCTGGTTGCACCAACAGATCTCTGGGCTTTGCTTTTTACCCACAGGGCTTCCCTGGGCCTCGAGGCGAGAAGGGTGACCTAGGCGAAAAGGGGGAAAAGGTGACATCTCCCTCTTTGCATGTGTGTCGTGAGATGCTGCTTGCACTGTCTGCTTCACTGCCTGACCTGTACAGTCTGTCAGATATCTTGTCCATCTCCATCCTGTGCTCCAAAAACACCCTGATCCCCGATCTAAAGAATCAGGGGTCTTCAAAGAGACACAACAAAGATGACACCACCAAAAATAAGGACCAAGCCTAGCATGGGAGAAAATTTCTCATTCTCAGCTAGTCATGCTATAATCTTTCAACTACCTGACATTAAGCCTTTGAAATATGTAATGTTTAGGGACTTTGAAACATTTTTCACAAAAGTAAAATTACATCCCACAAACCTGTGGTGGTATTTTGGCTTAGCTCACCTAACCCTGTAAAGCAAGCATCTCATTCATCTTAACAATATGCCCAGGAGAGAGAGACATGTTACATTTCTAGATTTTTATAAATATAGGACAATCAGTGTGATCAATGTGTCCATTACACAGATCAAGGACCTACCTCCACCAGATTAGGGACAATAGAGGTCACAGAGGTCGGTCTGTAAAGGGGACAGTTTAGGGTTCCATTTCAGGGTCCCCGGCTCCAGATCATACAGCAAACCATACCCAGCAGTGTGAGTTTATGACCCAAACATTTAGATTATGGAATTTAAAAATCATTTTTTCATTCCTCCTCTTGGCTATTTTCTCTATGTACTTTGCTTGATCCTTTGACCCAATTGATCAAAGAATATTTTACACTCGGCAAAGGAAAAGAAGCCAATGAAAATTCAGTGCTACAATAAAATAACAAAAATCTTCAAGTACCTAAAATTGTACTTTCACAATTCTAATTTAAACATTGTTCTTCTCAAATTAATTCATGTCTTGAACTATTTAGCTTCACACTGTTTTTAAAGCTTGGTCAGTCCTCTTGAACAGTGAAGCTGTTCTTAGCTGTGGGAAAGCAAAACCCAATGAAATTTGTCAAAGAAAAGAGGTTAGGTAGCCTTCTGTGTATATTTTTGGTCCTAAATGTCACTTGGCCCCACTGCTAAGAAAGTGCCATGATTTATCACCACCATAGCCACCTATGTCAAGCACATATGTGTTTTTCCAAGAAATTTATGTACAATAAATCCTTTAACCCCATCCCACTGTCCTAAGGTTGGTGGTGTTTTTAGCCCACTTCACAGATAAGAAAACAGGCATAAAAGGGTTCGGAGTGATAAAGTCTGAATAGAGTATGTTTTGAGGTAAATTGTGCATGAAAGCTTTCACAGCAAGGTGATTGTAATTTTAAATTTATATACAGTTACAATCACCTAATAGGTTGTATGAGTCTAAAATCTTTCTAAAGTTTATAACCATGACTTCCTGACTTTTAGAATCTTTTAAACAATAAATTAACATTATTATAGCTTATAAAAACATAAAGCTACGACTTTATCCTCAGAATGTTGATCACTCACACAAAAGTATTTCTCTATACAGATTCCATGATTACAACTTTATATTTAGGAAAAGTAGATTCCAAATATGAGCAGCTTACATATATTCTATACATTTCATGTGCTCATCCTCAGAACCGTGCTGCCCCATGCAATCATCAGGGGTTACAAAGCAATGCTGATTAATAATAACCATGAAGAGGTCTTCTTTACAGTGCCTCCCTGCCATAAAACATGATATTCACTAAAATAATGAAAACTGATGTTTTCAGTTTAGAACAGTAGCATTTCAAGGACAGCTCTGTTCAGTTGAGCAGTTAATCTGAGTTGAATCAACAATCAAATAGGAATCCTAGGTCTAGATTAGCAACACCCAGCGCACCTGCTGTCCTTCACTCCTACTGGAAGACGAGACCTCTGCTGCCTGGGAGGAAAGAGCTCACCCAAGCCAGCCTGAATCAGACTCTGCCCTGACACTGAAGAGACTGGCTAAGGAAGGATGTTGAAACAACTTCCTGATGGCCCTCCTCCCCTCCCTGTTCTTTTGCCCAGACTTCCATGTCTTTGTCTTCCATTGTAATCAGCTAAACCACTCGGAATCTTTCTTTTTCCCCTATGTTCAAGAAACTCAAGTGGTTTTGATTCGGAGCCTTCTGAGACAATCTTTTTGGCACACAGGAGATTAATGCAGAGCTTTGGCTGAGGTCTGTCAGAATGAATGTACTAATCTCAATATGTATCTCGCAGGTTTCTGTTCTGTACGTCTCTTGGCCTGTGAATATTCATGTTGTTTTGCCTCAGAGCTTATTCATTTTTATTGTAACTGCCATGCTGATTGCAGAATAAATACACTAATTTAAATATGTATCTCAAATTTTGTATTCTGCACGACCCGCTCCCTGCTATAAATATGCAGAGATTTATGTTAATGTGAAACAGCTGAGGCACATTCCTCCCTTCTCCTCCTTCTGCCTCCTCTCCTCAGTTCCTCCACTCGCCATCTCCGCAGAGCTCCCACGACCTTCACCTTGATTCCTAAATACTAATTTCCACGGCTCCACTCCCTCCATGTAATTATCCTCCCTACTCCATTTTTATTGAGTCCAAACTGCTTTTCCTCTGAAACAGATTTTTTTTTTTCTTTTTGCTTTTGTTACCCTGTGGATAATCTGGAAACTCATTTACCACTGTAAATGAACTCGAGGCATGAAATCAATGAGTGAGCTAAAGACGGGCGTAAAGATTTACAAACTTCTGTTTCTCCAGTCGGATTTGCTGCACAGTGCTCACCCTTGGAACATTTGTTTACTCGACTTACTGTGGGCCTTCAATTTTTAAAAGTGTTAAAAGCATATTTAATGTATTGAAACTTTTAATGAGATCTACCAAAAAATGATATGATACAGCACATTTCAAAGGGAAGCTGCTAATATTCTTTACTTTTTCTTTGGCTCAATATAGTTTGCATCTGTTACAGATTTAAAAAAGAAAAAAAAAAAAAGCAAGTTGAGGAATATTGAAAATTGGGTAAAGTACCCCTATTCCCTGGAAATCCCTTGCCACTGGCCGGCTCTGATACAACTGCTTCCTGTCAACCTCACTAGAGCCACAGCACAAATCCCCAGTTCACAATGAGGCTGACATTGCTGTACAAGTCCCACGAGTCTGCCTCTCTGATGTTTCAGCCTATTTAAAGTCATTCTCTTTTGGCTTACATATTTTAAATAAAAATCCCATAGCAGGACTCCAAGGTCCCTCGGGGAGTGTAAGTTCTTCTAGTAACACCGTGCCTCCTCTAACTAAGACAGCACACAGTGGTGAATGCCCTTTCAGATTTTTCTTAGCTCAGCCATCTTCTGAATCACCTTCCTTCTCCCACTCAAATAAAACCTTTCATTAAACCCTTGTATCCATCCACAGGGGGAAAAGGGAAAAAAAGGCAAAAAGGGGCCCAAAGGGGAGAAAGGAGAACAGGGTGCCCCAGGATTGGATGCCCCCTGCCCGTTGGTATGTCCAACTCACGGTGCTGTGTCTGGATGTTTCATGTGAGAGTGAGATGGGAGAAGAGCAAGAGGAGGGACCAGCGACAGCCAGGCTTTAGGGGGCGGCCACTGTGGGCCTCACATTAAGAAGCCATTAGCTCAGGTTATCCTGGTGGGCTCCATGCCTCTCTCTGGCACTAGCTTTGCCTGCCTCAACCCCTCAGTGCTTCTGTGCCCTTGGACCCTGGCAGCACCACCTCAGGAGGGACCAGTGGTTCCCTATCTCTCCAAAGCAAAGGCCACCACTGCCAGGCCAGCCCTTCTTGTGGGAGTGGGCCTAGCTCTGACATGTAGACCCACCCATGTCACTGTCACTTTTCCCCTCCAAGCTGCTCTTCTCCCAGCCTTGCGTGGTTCTAGTTATTTCTTTAGCAGAACTTGTACCTAAGTGAATTCTTGCATTAGTAACATGATGAGTTAATCTTTACAAACAGGGATTCCGTGGCGTTAAGGGGGAAAAAGGGGAGCCAGGCCAGCCTGGCTTGGACGGGCTGGATGCCCCTTGCCAATTGGTACAGTATCTCTCTCTCCTACCAACCTGCATGTACTTCCTGTGTTGACTCGTGCGCATCTGTCAGTGTAAAGCAGCTCCCGCGCAGCAGGCTTTACACGCTGGACACACGGCACGCATGTGCATGTGCATGAGCATGTGCCTGAGAGGGCTCCCTCAGGGGCGAGATCACACTCGCATTTCCCATGCATGCACACTTGCCCCTGACCTTGTCCTCACCACTGACATGACTAACAGATCTGTGCTCTTTGGAATTGTAATAGATTTAATCAAAACTTACTAGGACACTAAAATTATATAAAAATATCTGACACAAAGGCACTGTCAGGCCATAACCTTTGGGTTTACTCCCAAGTTTAACTTTTTTTAATTTTCCTTTAAGAGAAATAAAGTGGGTCTGGGAGAGTGTTTTTGTTTTGTTCTGTTTTTGCACTAAACTGTTACCAGGCCAGAAATGAGGCTAAACCTACAGAATTAAGCTTCTGTCATTTGTAGTTAACCAGCTCAAGGGGATGCTATGAAGGGACCATAGAGAAGAAGCCAAACTTCTTTCAAGACTGAAGATAATCGTCTGCAGCCCAAACCCTCCTCTTTGTCACATAACCGTTTCGATGTAACGGTCTCTCCTTCAGAAACTCACTTTCCCAAAGCACCCACCACTCTCCTATCTCCATTGGCATGAACTCAAAATCCTCCTTATACTAAAATCTAAAATTCTACTGGTTGATCCTTCTCCTCGTACCAATCTGGCATTACCAATTTTTCCCAAATATTTTATAAAGCTATTGTAAAGACTTTTACATTTAAAAAAGAATATTCTTAGTTTCTAAAGTATAAAGAAATTTTGTGTGGTTATGTTATATTTGATTCGCATGTTCTTATAAGATTCTTCTATTACAAGCATGATTCTTTAAAGGTAAATTTATATTTTTCAAGTCTGCTAAGAGATTGTATTTACAGAAAGCAATGTTATTCAGGCACTAGTTAGAAAATCGCAAAAGGAAGTGCCAGTCTTACTTTTTTGCTTGATATTGGTGAAAAATCATTTTATAACCACCTTATGGGGAGGGGGTATATAAGCATGCCTGTGTTTTATGTCAGCTTTCCC
>PVKN010009957.1:0-23178 GCA_004027915.1 Capromys pilorides
TGTCCCCCCAAAGCCTCATGCAATCATGGGGCGGGGACTTCTAGAGTTTGAGACATGAGTCATGATCCACTAGGATTATGTGTTACAATTGGTTCCTCCCTGGAGCATGATCTGGGCCTGCCTAGGATATGACTGGCTCCTCCCTAGAGCAGGATCAGGGGCCTATCCTGGGGTATGATTGGTTCCACCCTAGGGCACAGTGGACCCACGTCAGAGTGACTGAGCACAAAGAGACTTTTTAAAGGGCTGTTACTCTCTGCTCTGGTGAGTTGGTTATTCTGCCGCCATGAACTGGATACCCTCTGCCCTGTTCCACTCAGCCTTGAGCCAGCTGAATGTAGACTGAAACCTCCAGCAACTGTGAGCTAAATAAACCTTTCCTTCCTTCATTTTGAGTGTCGGGTATTTGTCACAGCAACGAGTAAAAAGTAACTAAGACAATCTGGGTGAAGATTTATTTTGAATATGGCTAGCTGGAGTTCTGTATGTTATTCTGTAGCCTGATGGGGTTATTTCTTTACTTCAGTCACTATCATTTCAGAAATTTCAAGTGTGCAGCTTCCAAGTTCTTCTATGACCTTGTTTCCTAGATTTGTTTTGGGTGGGCTAGAGGTTTGAGGTTGCCTTTTGTTCTTCCCTTTTGTCATTTTTGAAGCTCTCAGTGTTCTCCCTGACTCTAGCCATAGTAGGGGAATGGGGTGTGGGTTAGCAAGGCTCTCAAAAGAGTGGGGGGGCACAGTAGGCTCGCCAAAACTGTATAAAGTTCAGTGTAGCTTCCACCTCATTGAGGGAGGTCAAGTAGAAGCTCAAGAAGGAGGCACTGATGATGAGTGCAGGCTGAAGTTCTGCAAGGCTCTTAATGGTGGCTGGACACAGGGGAGGGCTCACTCCCTAAGGCTCCCACAGGTTATCCTGTGACAGTCTTCTATACATCTTTCAATCCTCACAGTCATGTCCCCAGTCTCAGCAGTCTCTAGGCAAGGATGGGCAGTTTCGGCTCAGTACAACTCTGGTGGCCTGCATGGGTGGCCAGGGTTGAGCAGAACTCCAGCAGGATGGCTTGTATTTCTGCCGTCTTGATTATGCTATGCCTGGCTGTAGATTTTTCTTTTTAGTCATAGCTTGTTAAAGTTCTGTATGCCTCACATACTTGTCAAATTCTTTTTCCCTACAAGGAATTTTCTGCCTCGACATCTGGGAGCAGTCTCCTACATTTTCATTGACTCCAGTCTTTTTTTTTTTTTTGTGGCCAGCTCAGCCCACCCTGGTGGCAGGGCTGGTGTGGCATGTGGTGGTGGGGATCAAATAGCAGTCCCTGCACTTGCTTAAGCTTGCCTAAGCAGGTGCTTTAAACTGCTGAGCTATTTTACTGGCCCCACTCCAATCTCCCCACCCCCATCATTCTGAAGTCATTCTTTGTATCATCTAGCAGATGCTGTGTTGTTATCTCACTGTTCCTTGCTATTCTCAAGAAATCTTTCTTTTTCTGATCATTAAATGTAAGCCTGTCTTCTATATCTTTTGTCCTCACATTGGCTCATTCTTTGGCAGATACTTTCAGTGAAATTTGGGGAGGGGGCTTGCCAGGTAGCTGAGCTGATTAAAGCACATGCTTTGGCAAAGACACTCAGGTGCCAGGGACCGAGGTTCGATTTCCTCCTCCACATGGAGCATGAGACCTGCACTTAAGACAGCCTGAGACAGCCCCCTCTACCCCCCAAAAAAAAGAAAAAGAAAAAATCCTCAAGTTAAAAAAAAAAAGACCTTCTTTCACTGCAATTTTTGTATCTGCCTTGAATCTGTTTTCTGGATTCCATTCTTTCCTATGTTGGACATTCATGGTTTTCATCATATTCTTTTTGTGGGGGAGGGGAGAAGGTCTGTAGGGGCAGGGTGTTCAGGATCTCACTACTAGATCAGACTCGTAGTGAGGCCTCTTTACAGCCTTCCAAGAGCTGGGATTACAGGCGCACATCACCATGCCCAGCCTCAATTGCCGTTTCAGTGTGCCCCGGGTGTGGGGCTGGCACAGCAGGCTCAGGGATTGAACCCCTGGCCCCTGCACCTGCTTGCAGGTGCTTTAATCTGCTGAGCTATTTGGCTGGCCCTTCATCATATTAAGCTCTGTTTTTTAAGTTGGTACATGCTCTAGAGTCACTGAGCATGACTTTCATTGTGGTTACCATATGTGTAGTTATCTGATAAATTATTTCTTAATTTCTTTTTCTAGAGCCTCATTTTGAATTATTAGTACTTTATAGAAGTGGCTTTCAGAGTGTTTTACCTCATTGCTCTCTGGTTTTACCCTTGGTAAACTGGATGGCTGGAGTTGCATCTTGTTGAATATCTTCTCATTTTCTTTCCCTTATTTGAGTTTAAATTTTGGGATGATTCTTGTAAATTATCTATGGTAGTATTTAGGACCTTTAGGAAATGACCACTTCTCTCAGGTATCTTCCAGGTGTGTAGATGATTTTTGGATTTTGGGTCTAAGATCCTTTGTCCTCAAATCGTTGGGGATAAGAAATTGCTGCCTTTTTGGCCCAGCCTCTGGTTCCTTGGCACTGTGCCAACATGTTCTCTGTGCTCCTTAGTCAATCTCAGCTTTAGAATACCAGGAAGATCAACTGTGTTCTTATGTGACTGTGAGTTTTGGCTATAGTGAAATAGAGTCAAACACATACTAGAAATTGACAAACCATTAATTTGCCATCTTTAACCTTATTTATATTTATATAAATTTATATATTATATATTTATATAAATTCTAGAATAATTGTGTGTAGTATATTGTATGTATCACATTAACTCCTTAATACATAAATTTTACTTTCAGGAGTTAAACTTTAAAATAAGTAGGGAAAAATGTAGAGACGTAGAAGTAGACGAAGAAATTAAAAGTAAGGTTATAGGACTTAGGGGAATCGTGCTAACTTTGGGAGATTGGTGCAAAAGACAGGAGAGAAAGAAGAGATAAAAGGGAAAACAGAACAGAACAAGAACCACAAAGTTATTTTACAAAACCACATTCACATTCGTATAAAAACAGTATCAAACAATAAAATAGAAAAAATCAAACAGAGAGAAAACAATAAAGGAAAAGAACCAAAAAAAAAAAGGAAAATAAAGTCCACTTCCAGGGCTTTATGTGCTGTCACTGGTAGACAGCATGTGAGGACATAGTCCAGATCTAGTCTTATTTATCCCAGAAAGACAGTGGTAGCTTTATTGTGGGGTAGTGAATACTTTCAGCAAGCCTGCACCTTTATTTCCCTTGAGGTTCAGAACATACTTGGCCCATGGAAGCTGAGATGAGACCCATTCAGCCTGCAGGAGACAGCCCACCTTCCTTCTGTGAGCATGAACCCAACTGAGAGCCACTAGGCGGAGCCAGCAGCTGCTCCGGGTTCTGAACTCGGCTGGCCGCTCTCCAAGATAGCCCGCCAAAACTGCTTTCTCCCACAGGACGACTGAGCACACAGCACTCACCCTCAGCTGGTGCAGCCCTTCACACCCACTGTTCCCCTTCACTCTGTGTCTCTGTGGAGACCATTGGTGTCACCAGCAGTCACCATGTGCCTGCTGGTTTGGACTGCTTCTCTCATGCAGTGAGTCCCAACTCAGGGAGAACGCTCCACCAGCCCACTTCCTTCATCGTTGAAGTTTCTTCATTCTCGTCATGGGCTTCAGTTCTCCATTCAGATCCTTCCTGGGTCCAGGAGATGCACTTCCTTCCTTGTTTTCTCTCACATTGCTATGTAGGAGTATTCAGATGGAGTTTTCAGAGAAGCACTTTTTCAGCTGCTCACCACTTCACACCAGGGTCCCTTCATTCTGTTTCCAACACATATAATAATTCTGGTTTCTTTTTCTCCTACTTTGTTTTACTGTGTTATTTTTTTTTTTACTAAACTATTTTCTGTTGTCTCCTAAGAAATTCAGTAAGATTGTATCCTAATATTTTCTAATTTTCTAGTGTTAGCTATTTCTATTTACAACTAATCTGAACCCACTTTTAAAAATCCTATTTTTTTTCAGTGACAGTCTAGTACCAAGTGCTTTCTACCCTAATTTTGTATTTTGTGAGAGTAAATTATATTAGTCTGGAATTTGTAAATTTATACAAAGAATTAGTGATATAAATGAAGAAGGGAAAATGAAATCAGTGTTATAAAGTAGAGGGAAAGCTAAGGAGTTAGAGACAGCTGTCTTGTTGGAGTAATGTATGCAGCCTGGAGATTGCAGTTGAGGGTGTTTTCTCATCACCCCTTTTATTATTTGGAAAACATAGGCCCTGTCCCTTGAGAGTTGTCATAACTTCATGGGCTATTTTGGGGCCTGAGACCCCTGGTTTGGCCACTGACTCTCTCTACTGCCTTCATGCAAATTTGTGGGAAAGCTCCTTTGGTCTTTTTCGTTCTGTCAAGGTGTTATCCCTGATACTTATAGTTGAGTTTTATGGACAAGGCTATGTTAGCAATTAATAGAGGGTTATATGCATATTTTGGTGTGATAATACTATGAGAGAAGAATGAAATATATATGAATATATGCATGTACATGTGCAGGGGTATGTATTTTATGTATGAATTGACTTCTGTAATATAGGCCCCTTCCCACCTTCCTTTGTACTTAACTAGAGGTTATAGTTGAATTCTAGATGTTCTGCCAAAGCATCATGTGCTCAGAGGTGGGACTTTTAGAAGGCGACTAAGTCTTTGGTGTGGTGGTGAATTAGTTCACTGATGGGTTTATGGCAGGTTATGATATTGTGAGTTAAAACCTTTTGGGCTGGGCATGGTAGCGCACACCTGTAATCCCAGCACTTGGGAGGCTGAGGCAGGAGGATCAGTGCAGGTTCAAGACCAACCTGGGCTACAAAAGTGAGCTCAAGGCTGGCCTGAACTGCATAGCGAGACCCTGTCTCAAAAAGACAAAAAAAAAAAAAAACCTTTTGGGAAGAGGTAGGTCACTGTGGGTGTGGCTGAGAAGAGTATAACACTCCTGCCTTGATAACTTGCTGCTTTTCTTTCTTGCTTGCTTTCTTGCTTTTCAGTGTCATACCATGGGCATGCTTCCTGTGTGCCATGCTGTTCTGCAAAGCAACCCTGCCCAGGAACCAGCTAGCCCACTACAACCTAACAAAAATAAATCTTCCCTTCTTTAAATTGTAGATATTAGATTTCTGTCTCAGTACTATAAAAGTAACACAAATATTTCTTCAGTTTTAACATATTAGGGCAACTGGTTTTGTACCTTGTCTTCTGTGAGTCTTAATGTAACAAAGTTGTCTCTGCCACATTTTGAAATTAGTGTTAAGTTGCAATGAAAAGAAATTTTACTCAACCTGTCTCAGGTCTTACTGGCTACTTAGTGCCACTGTGTCCTCCTGTGTCTATTGTGACTGGCATCTTAAGGATCCACTCTGTCGAGGGACAGTAGATATCCTCCTTCTCAAATGCACTTTATATTACTAAAGCTGTAAAAGCACTCTGCTTCTTCATTTGTCCTATGTCTGTGTATGTGTATCCCAGTTTAGAATAACAAAAGCTTCCTGCATATGATAGTCAGTGCCCTCATTTGACCTCAAGAACAAGGATCTAGAATAACATAATAAGCCTTATCCACAAAACTCTTATCTGAGAGAATTTTTGGTTACAGGTGTAGTTTATAGTAGCACTATGACCCCCATATTGCTTTCTCCTTTTTCATCCATGTATCTTTTTTTCTTTGCATACTTCCTACCCAGCTTCTGTTCTTTGCTTTCTTTTTTAGAGTATTAGAATCTATTGAGTAATAATCCATAGAGTACGGTTCAATATAGTACTTGATGTGTGTGCTTCTTGTTTATATGCTGTGACAGGCCATTAATAATAGCTACAGAATCTATGCACCTGTTGTAAAGTTACAATGTCATTGCATATTCCTTAACACTGCTTTAACTGAATGGATTATATTGAGTGATGTATTTCAGCTTCAAGAAGTTTTAAATGTATGGAAGTTATCCTTTTGACAGAACTCCAAAGCTGCGTAGGATTTATTACAGAAATGACCGCATGGATCAATTGGACTATAGGATTAAACAAATAGCTTTTAAAAATGAGCTATATGTCAGCTGCTACAATGCAGGTTGGGAGTATATTCAATTAGAATAAGGGAATTTTCAGTGCTCAGGAAAAAATGGACAATTCATATTTTTCTGTAAGTCTTGTCATGTAAAGATAAATACTGACATCTTTGGGTTTTTTGTAAGGAAAATATTATGGTTTAAACCCATGTTCAGCATTAAGGACTATTGACCACAGCAAATTGCAGTATAACAGAAAGTGGGTGTTTCATATACTAATCATTTGGTGAGTTGTTCTTTTTGTGGAGATGACTTTGCCATAGGACTTTTAGAGAAATTATTTGCTTTTTTGCTTGCAAACATTCACTGGCTCCAGAATAAATGCTGTACATATGAAGAAAAAATATCTGTGTAGGGAATGTTTAGAAAAAGACTCACTTAGGTTTTTATGATCATTACTTGTGATGTGTCTCCTTGATGATTAGGGAATACCAAAAAGTTAATAAAGCTTTTGTCTGAAGATGATTGGCTTGTAGGACACAAGCTAAGCAAAGAAAATGCAAGCTCCATAGGGTTAACACCCAAGGAGGAATTGAAGGAAGGAAAGGAAGGCTTCTTTTTTCTGTGAAGGTGATACCAGAATATCTGGCATTGCTTTGGATGTTGATTTCCAGTTCCTTAGAGCTTCCAGCGCCAACTTTTCTTCCAATAGAAATTCTTGATGAGTAGGCCAAGGCTCTGAGGAAGTGCTAAGGCCAAACCCCCTTGCCTTACTCACTGTTCTAGATATATACTTTACCAATATCCTACGCTTCTCTCAAGCCAGTATATTAGACAATATGTCTGCCCATCATATGACTCCAGGTGAGAACTTTACTGTGGGAACATTACTATGTTGAAAGAGAGATTTCAATCTGTGTGAAGTGAAGTGCACATTATAAAGAATTTAGTGCCTCATCACAGAAATGGTTGAGGGCTGGGGCTATATTGTAAGTGTTATGTTGCACATGCTAAGATTAGTCTTCAGAGTTCTGGTTTTCTTTGTGCATTTGGAATAGCAAACTTTCTTGTCTGAGGCATTTTGAAGGGTTTTTTTTTTTTTTTTTTTTTTTTTTTTTTTTTTTTTTTTCATCTTGATTCCTTTATATAATACCATTGTCACATTTTATCAGCTTCTTAGTTTATTACTTATATTCTCCCTTTGGCAAGATTTTGTTTTTGTTTAATGAAAATGTATAAAGTTTAAGAAAGTGTTCCATGAAGTTAACTGCCTCAGTTTTCTGCACCCCTGACAACTTTAGGCTTTTTCTTCTATTACAGTATGTTCTGCCCTTGCCTGGGCCTAGATTCTTCTTTAAATGGCTTTCTCCATGTGCTGTTGGTTCTGGAAGTTCAGTGGCAGTGGTGATCCTGTATTCAGTGACAAGAAAATAAAAAAAACCCAGTAAGTACAGTAAGGATACTCAGGCAGCTTTGCAAAGCTAGGATCAAATTCTACTTCAATGCCAAGATCCAACAGGCTAGCTGAAATCAATGTTCACAGAGAGGCCTGGTCTCAGAAGGGTTTTATCTCAAGTCTCATTTTAGTCAGGGAGCTAAGATATTGCTTTTCTTCTCCCTCTTGGCTTATTTGGTAGAAAGTGGAGCAGCCTTGTATTATAAAGAAGAATTTCTCTTGTATATGCTGTCCAGTCAGGCATAGTTCTCTTTCAGGCACTCAAGTCAGAAGCTCCCAGTATATTACTGAGAGACTCTCAACCTGGCTTAACATGACCTTCCCTGTTAATTCTACTGCATGGATCTGTGCTGACATAATGTCAGCCCTCAAAATGCGATGAAGCAAGGCCGAATGCCCCGACATGGAGTGGGGCTGGGGGATGCCCAAGTTATGGTTGGAAGTGGGTAGAATGAGCTGTGGCAGGATCTGGGCCTACTCAATCAGGTGATTAATTTTTGATCCTTTCTAACACTGTTGTTGGGGTAAGGACATCTGGCAAGATCTAAGCATTCTGTCCCAGGGAGGTGATGTTACCATGGTTCCCTGCCTGTGACAGCTCAGGACTTGCAGCCCCACTCTTCATCATGCTGTTGGATTGAAGGGCTCCTCGTTCTGCAGGTGTGAGGATCTGTGGGGTGAGACAGTGTGCAGTGATGAGTGACTTGTTTCCTTCCAGCAGCAGACCAAGATTTGCTTTATATCTAAAATCACTCCTAGGGCTGGTGAGATAGCTCAGTGGTCTAAAACGTCTGCTTAGGCAAGCTTAGGCAGTTGCAGGGACTGAAGTTCGATCCCCAGCACCACATGCATGCCAGACCCATCCCAAGGGCATGCTGAGCCAGCCATAATATAAATAAATAAAGTTTTTTTTTTTTTTTAAAGATAAAATCACTCCTACATGTCCCAAGAGTTTGAAAGTTGATTGACTTGCAAGAGCTTGTGTTCATTAGAGAATTCATTCATTGATGAGTTCAGTATTTCAGTGTGGTGTTTGAATGTGAAGACCTGTTGGAGATGGGTCACTAGAGGCAAGGCCTGGAAAAGTGTGTTCTTGTGTACAGTTTCTCCCATCGTTCCCTCCTTCCAGGTTGCGTGGGTGAGTATCTTTTCCTTCACTGTGCCACTTTTCCATCATGTTTCTATCTTGGATCTATTAGACCATAAATTAAATAATCTGAAATTAAACCAGATAAATTCTCCTCTAAATTGTGGCCATTTGTTAATTTACCTCAGTAAAAGGAAAGTAGATAGGCCACCTAATTATGCCAAAGTTGTTAAACATTTAGATACAAAGTCTCAAACAGTCTAGGTCTGATGTTGTTGAGTGTAAGTTCCAAAATTTTGAAATATTTCTCAACAGTTATAAAATTACATGCTGGCCCTGAAACCAAGCGTGGTAGCACATACTTGTAATCTCATCCCCTGGGGAAGCTCAGATAGGAGGATCACTATGAATCCAAACTGTGTAATGCTACCCTGTGTTTAAGTTAATTAATTAAGTCATTTTACAGTTTTTACAAATGCCATAAAAATTGGAAGAAATGCTTGCCATTGCCTGTGATGAGGCTCAGTGTTAGGGACATGTCCAAACCTGTTTTTAACTTCTATATCTTATGCAGAGTAATGCAATACAGAAAGAAACAATGAATTTCTTGTGGTTTAGAATGACCAAAAAACTGACAGAAAATTATGTAAAGTAGAAAACATGAAAATATTGCTATAAAGGACAATTGTGCAAAAGGACTGACTGAAATTTTTAATCTTCAGGACATAGGGCACCCACAGGTGCCTTTCACCTTAATGGGTGGAAAGATAGAGAAGCATCATCTCTCATGTAACTGTTAAGAGCCTACATAATTAAGGCTAGTTTGAAATACTAAATGAGACCCTGTCTCAAAACAAATTAAATGCTGAATGAAGTAGGAATGAACGATGAACAAAAGCAAAATGGTGGCCAGTGGAAAGCTCCAGATAGAGGTCTGTAAGCATGTCAATGATAAGGAATAAAATGGTGTTCTGTGCAGGGAGGAGCAAAGTAGACTAGATGCAGTGTGGGAAAGCAGGGGAGATTGGTGTGTGGCAAAATGAACTCCTGAACGCTAGCAGTTTTCCTCTGAAAATGTTGTTAGTATTAATTAAAGGAGGAGCTCTATGCTGGCTCACCTTGAAAGTGGCTCAAAACTTTAGTCTTGGAGGAAAGAAAAAAACTTGTATAAAGTTACATGCAGAATTCTTCTGTTAAATTCACCTAATCATTTTTGAGCCATAATTGAAAATTGTGTCTCTCCATTAGTAGCTTGAAAATTGGTTAGGAAATGTTACCTAGCTTTAATGAGGATATTATGCAGAAATACAAATTACAGCATTTTTTTTGTGGTTGTAAAGATTTTCCCATGAACTTCACACTGAGGAGCTTCTGCACCCTTTACAGTTTTAGTTATCAGTATGTTAAATTTTGCTATTATGTCTCACTACCCTGAACTTAAAGCTCTTGTCCTCTTTTGTCAGCCTTGAATAGTGATAGGATTATAGGTGAGCACAACTATATACCATGATTGCAGTACTTGGTTAATTAAATATCATCAATTATGTTTATGTCAAAAATATTATAAATTTTTCCCGCTGTGAATGCCATTCTGTAAAATACCCTTGAACTTTCTTTCCCTAGATAAATATCTGTGCATTTGAAGTTAATTTGCATATAGTAGAATTTTTTAATGAAAAGATAACCTAAGACTATCATAATTTTTCAAGCAGTGTAAATAACCATCCTTTTAATCATAATGCTCTTTGAGGAGTTATATTTATTTTTGGTAGTGGTGACTCAGTGTACCACCTTTTGATAACTTCAGAATAATCAAAACAGTATGACATGCGTGGACACAAATCTTCACTTGAAGCAATGTACTAGAGGTGCACTCTGACTTGTCAATTCTTTGGGCTTTTGGTGGTACACTGATTTTGGGCCCATGATTTGTGGTTGGAGAATTACTTAGTGCTCTGCAAAAAATGCACGTTTGAATTCAGAAGAACAGTTGGGAAAAGACAAAGCTCAAACTTGGAGTAACTGTGGGTGTGTGTCTCTGCTCAGAATTGAGACAGGATATGAAATTTCAGCTTGTGAAGATGGCGGCTAAGTAGGAGGTGAAGAAGCCCCAGATTTAAATTATCTGACTTTCTTATTTCCCTATCTCACCACCTCTGGTTGCGCTGCTCTGGGCTGCTTGTGCACTGTGTATAAAACTTGAGGAGCGTGTTCAACCTTCTGAATGTGGATTCTTTGGTGAACTTCAGTGAGGCAGGTTCCATTCCTAACCAGCTTCCCTTTTGCTGCTTTTGTAGCAGGTTCTTATACAAAATGTAAGCTATCTTAAGGTCTTATCATTTTCTTAAACATGGAGTGACCAAACTAAGAAAATCTAGCAGTAATTTTGTTGTTGTATAACACCAGAGTTTCACTATATAATTCAGGCTATTTTTTATCTTACCTAGAATCCCAGACTGATATAAATTAAATTTGCATTTTCTTAATGGTAGTTTAGTGTGTGTGTATATATAATAGATTTTATTTTCAAAATTCTTGGTGAGATTTAATAATGATAACAATGTAAATAGAGTGGACCTCAAAAATTGGCAAGGGTTATATTGCTAGAGGAAATGTGTATTGTGAAAAGCCATGAATTTCAGAGATGGTTAGAAAACAAAGTCTATAAATGACTGTTTTCATAGTTGAAACCTTAAATATGTAGTTGTTATGTTTTATGTCTAGTTGTCCCCCCAAAGCCTCATGAAATCATGGGGTGGGGACTTCTAGAGTTTGAGACTTGACTCATGATCCACTGAGATTATGTGTTTTAGTACTGATGGGATTATGGGTCTGAGCCCTTCTGGGATTATGAGTGTGGCCTAAGGCAGATAGGCTGAGGCTGAGAGCCTGAATGTGATATAAAAAGAGAGACAGAGAGACAGACTCTCTCTGTTGCCCTGGTTGGTCAGTTGCCTCTGTCGCGATTGGTGCTGTTCCGCCGCCATGAACTGAATGCTCTCTGCCCTGTTCCACTCAGCCTTGGGTCAGATGAATATGGACTGCAACCTCCAGTAACTGTGAGCTAAATAAACCTTTCCTTCTTTCATTTTGGGTGTTGGGTATTTGTCCCAGCAATGAGAGAAGAGTAACTAAGACCAAATTTGATACCGCAAGAGTGGGGCCATTGCTGTGATTAACCTGACCATGTGGATTACAAGTTTTTGGAAATGGCTTATGGAAAGAGATAGGAAAGGTTCAGAGATGTTGCCTACTTGCAAAGAGCTGGGTAAACTTCAGCTATATGGTAGGGGAGATTCTGATTAGAGCTCAGACCAGAAGACTGGCTTGAAGCCTCAGTATAAGAATGGCTTATGAGCTGAGACAGGAAATGTTTGGAGAGATTGTCTACTTGCGAAGAGCTGGAAAACTTCAGCTGTTCTGTAGGGGAGACTCTGATCAGATCTCAGACCAGAAGACTGACAGAAGGCCTGCCTATAAAGACCAGGTTGGGGAGGTTTCTGCTGGGAAGAAGGACAGCATTGGTCATTGGACTCCAGATGACTTGTGCTACGGCTTGGCTGAAAGTCTGTTGGAATTTTGCTTATGCCCAGAGACTTTGCCTAAGATTGAGATTAAGCATGGCGGACTGATTAATCTTTCAAGAGCTATTTTAAAGCAGCAAACTATTAGAGCGGTGGCATGGTTGTTAATGGTGGCTTTTAGCCAGATTTATATTGAAAATCAAGAGCAAAGAGTCAGGCAGGATGTTTTTAAATGTTGTGAGTTTGGACAGAAAAGAAGCTCTAGTAAAGCTGTGGACTGCAAAGATAGAGCTGAAAGGACTGGGAAGGAACCAGATAATAAAAAAAGATGGCCTGAGGGCATCACTGGAGGTGTCAGCTCTCCACTCTTTGCAGCCTCAGAATTGCAAGGGAGAGAGACTTTGCCTTGAGAAGAAAGCTACAGATCCCGAAGTTCCAGAATGGTGGCAGTGGTCAAACCAGGTTCCAAAATGGTGCCAGCGTGGAGAATTTGTTCCTCAGAATCAAGGTGAGAGTGTCCGTCAATCCAGGCACTCAACGCCAACAACCAAGAGAGAAGGAAGCCTGGCTACTGCTCCATCTGGCAGCAGACCTTGTCATCATCCACATGGCGTTTGTTTTAGGCACATTCAGAATGTGAGAGTTGTGAGGTTAAGATGGCTTCCATCTCGATTTCAGAAGAAAGCCCAGGAGGCCAGGCAGTGTGTGTGTGTGAAGCAGAAAATAAGAAGCCAATTCAGTGGAAACCCCAGAAGTTTGGAAAAGCCAGAGACATGGATCGTTTAAGGGAAACTGCAAAGAGGGAGCAATGCCAGCCTAAGACAGAAGCCATGGAAGCTACCACCACGAGTGCCATAGGGGTGGAGCTATGTAAGGCCTTTGGAGCTCACAACTCAGCACAGACTGCTTCAGGTGTTCCAGTTGGAGCAATGGGATTTAGTGTTTGCCCTGCTGGATTTTGGACTTGTGTTGGTACCAGTGTTTTGTATTCCCCTGTTTACAACTTTTGGAATGGTAATGTTTATCTTGTGCCTTTGAATGTTGGATATGTTTAACTTTTCTTTTGTACAGGGGCTCACAGTTGAGAATTCTCCTTGGATTTGGAGGAGACTTGGGACTTGGAGTTTTCAGCAATGCTGAAACTGTTGGGACTTCGGCAACTCTTCCAGATGGACTAAAATGTCCTTTGCACAAAGGGATGTGCATGAGATTTTGGGGGTCCAGGAGTGGAATGTTATGGTTTATGTCTAGTTGTCCCCCTAAAGCCTCATGCAATCATGGGGCGGGGACTTTTAGAGTTTGAGATTTGATTCATGATGCACTGGGATTATGTGTTTTAGTACTGATGGGATTATGGGTCTGAGCACTGCTGGGATTATGGATGTGGCCTGAGGCGGATAGGCTGAGGCAGAGAGCCTGAATGTAGCATAAAGAAAGACAGAGAGACAGATACTTTCTGTTGCTCTCTGTTGCCCTGGTTGGTCAATTGAGTCTGTTGCCATGTTGCTGCTGTCCCACTTCCGTGAACTGTCTTTATGCCATGTGGCCCTCTGCCTCAGAGCCAGTTGAGTATGGACTGAAACCTCGAGTAACTGTGAGCTAAATAAACCTTTCCTTCCTTCGTTTTGGGTGCTGGGTATTTGTCCCAGCAATGAGAGAAGAGTAGCTAAGACAGTAGTGTTTCCCACAGTTATGTAACTTAAAGCTTTAGGGTATTCTGGCAGCATCTTAGGGATCTTATCACTTGAAGAAGAATGAAACTGAGCGTACTGGAGACAGCTGCACTCAGTAGATCATGTTGTCACGATGGAACAATGCTGCTGAAGATACTTTATAGGGCAGCAGCTAGTCACCAACAAGGAAAGCTGAGTGCTTAGGTTGACTGCTCGCAAACCCCCTACAACTGTGGAGGATATTTGTGGTTTCTTGAAAATAGCAGTGATTTCTACAAACATTTACTACTAAGGTTCTAAGACCAAGTCTGTGAATGACAGGCTGTGAACTCCAAATTGCAAATTTGAGGGATTATTCTATATGCTGGGAATATGGAATATTCACAACTTTTATCATTTGGTCTCGAGTAGTGGATGAGGGTATCCAGGTGATTAAAACCCTACTTACTCCATGAAGACTATTCTCTTCCACTTTGGTGACTTACTAAGTTTACCATGTGTGATTTTCTGTGAACTGTGCTCTTTTATTTTTCTCCCTTCAAAATTTCAATAAGTGAGTATCCTAGAAGTTGCTAAGAGAAATACTCTCATGGTTTGTTGTCATTGTTATTTTTCTTCTTAGCTATTATGCACTGTACTGATGCATAAACCAAGGGCAAAGGACTTTCTCACACATTCTATAAGTCATGCAGTTCAGAATTTTTTCAAGATTATTTCAATGACATCTCTCTCCATAAAGAGTGACATCGTGTTTTTTCCAGATAATGGAAAGAAGCCAGTAGTCTGCAGATTTTTGTAAACTCTAAAATAAAGGAAAGGAGTAGAGAATGTATCAGTTTATTCTCCATTTGGAATAAGACTACATACTTATTATTTTCTCCCCTATCCTTGTAATTCTGAAATGATTTTAAAAAAAAATTTGGTTCTTATTTTGTGTTTGGTGTTTTATCTTGAGGTAGAGATGTTGTAGTCATTTTGAAATTTGTGTTATTATTTTTGTCCCTATACAAAATTTTTATACTTATGCACACAGCAAATATTTTCATGTTTATTGTAATTTTTATATTTTAATTTATACTTCTAATTCTGATTGTTAGTTGATCTTCTTTTGAGGAAACACTTTTTTCACTTCTAAAACATATTTTACTATGAATTCTCAAAAATTTGTGTTTATCTTTATCATTCCAATATGTAAACTAATTTTTGTACGTAAGTGTGTATAGTGCCTATTTCCAAACTGCTTACCTGTATCTCCCTGAACATTACCAGAACAGATTTTTATTTCCTCCAGAAACGCGTAACATCAGCTCTGTCATGAATCAATACATATGTGGACCCAGTGAAATCTTCCTCCCCTTCATGAGATCCATTTGTCATTCTCTCTCTCTCTCTCTCTCTCTCTCTCTCTCTAATGGCTGGCTTAGCCTGCCCTGGGGTGGGGCTGGTGTAGCATGTGGTGCTGGGAATCGAACTGCGGTCCCTGCAATTGCCTAAGGTTGCCTAAACAGGTGCTTTAGACTGCTGAGCCATCTGACCGGTCCCCATTTGTCATTCTCTAAAACTAGCACAGACTCATGAAAGGTAGAATTTGAATTTTTTTCATATATATTATGAAAGCTATTGATCTTTTTTATTACAATGTATGTTCAATATTGGTAGATTTTTTTAAAATTATACTATAAAGCTAAATAAGTTTTTACTAAATCAAAGACCTCTTTCATAAGTGACAATGTTTTTTAAAGTTATCCTCTAGTGGTAGTAGTTCGAGTCATTTTCTCATTTTGTATGTCAGATTGTCATTGAATCTTTTTAGCCAAGGCTGGCGCTGGCCTTGACCTACTTTGTAATCCTCCTTCATGGATAGGCATGCACCACCACACCTGGATTAAGTTTTGCTTTTCTGTCTAATACTTTGTTGTAATATTGGTTTTCTTTTCTTTTTTTTGTAATATTGGTTTTCAACACGTACATTTCATTCATCTCTTTCTTCGCTGCTGTCCCATAGTCTCTAGAATTTTTATTTTATTTTTCAGTTTTTAAAAGAGAATAAAAAGTCATAAAAGAAACATTAGAAATGATCCAGAATTTCACTAAACAAAATGATAGAAATTCAACAATGATTGTTATATTTCATATTGTGTTTTGAATTAGTTGTGCAGATTACCAGATAGAAGCATGGGAAATTATATCTGAGTGAAATGATCTTGAGCTGTGAGGTAAAATGCCACTCCCTCTATTTGCAATTTTAATAGGCTTGTTCTAATGAAACTTTATATGAGCATTTTAGTTATATAAAACTCTTTATTTTTTTTTAAAAAATTATTTATTTATTTATTTATTTATTTATTTATTTGCTTGTTTTGTTTGTTTCTTTATTTACTTATTTTGTGGCTGGCTCAGCCTGCCCTGGTGGTGGGGCTGGCACAGCATGTGGTGCCGGGGATCGAACCACAGTCCCTGCAGTTGCCTGAGCTTTCCTAAGCAGGCGCTTTAGACCACTGAACCGTCTTGCTGGCCCTAAAACTCTTATTTGATACTTATTTTTTATGAAACAAAATTCAAGTTCTAAAACACTGCTTAAATATAATCAAAGAAAGAAGTACTCAGTGCCATAAATAATAAAAACTAGAAAAGAATCACCATGGCCTATCAAACCACTTGTTAGATAATTGTCTTCCCCAGTGTTGTTTGGATGGTGGTCTCACAGGCCCCCTCTGTGAGCTATGCATTAGACACAGAGTTCATGTCCCCTTGCTGTGACCCAACAGAAGAACCAGTGTTCATAGTCTGGGTTTTTTTGTTTTCGCTTTTTTGGCTGGCTCAGGCTGCCTTAGGGGTGGGTAGGGTTCAGATGTGGAGCTGTGAATCAAGCCGTAGTCCCCTGCACCTGTCTTGAGTTTGCCAAAGCAGGTGCTTTAAACAACTGAGCTAACCTGCAAGGCCCTAAAATTGGAGAAGGTATCCCCCCTTCTCTCCCTACCCCACTAGATCAGGCTGCCCTATTGGCTGGTCTGGTGCAACTTGTGGAGCTGGGGATCAAACCACAGTCCCCTGTGCCTGACTGTGTTTGCCCATGCCCAGCTTTAAACAACTGAACTGGCAAGCCACTCTGCTGTTACTTAGGGCTACAAGGATAGCAATGAATGACAATCTAGCATCAGAATTACTGTCTGAGGGATAGATCATTGGCTCAGCACCTGCCTTGCAAGCACAAGCTTCTGAGTTTGATTCCCAGTACCAAAAAGTAAAAATAAAGAGCTGCTGTCTGAAAGAATGCATACACATGGATTTCAGCAACCACTCAGCTTTTTGGTTTTCTTCTTTGTGACAGGGTCTTACTATGCAGTTTAGTCTGACCTTGAACTAACTCACTTTATAGGCTATACTAGTGTCAAACTATGGCAGTCTTCCCACCTCAGCCTCCTGAGTTCTGGGATTACAGACATGCACTACCACACCAATCAACTTTTTATGAGAGAAGTTGAAAGATCCCAGGCCTCGAGTCTGCACCTTCCTTCAAGAAATATATGTGTGCTCATTTAGGAGGCAATGACCTTTGAGGATGTGGCTGTGAGCTTCACCATGGAGGAGTGGGCTTTGCTGGATCCATCCCAAAAGAAGCTCTACAGAGATGTGATGAGAGAAACATTTGGGAATGTGGCTGCTATAGGTAAGGATGTCTCCACTTTCTCGTTGATACAGCCAGAGAACATGGTTGCTCATTGGTGCACTTTCATTAGATAGAATGTGAAAACATTTTTGAAGAATACCTTGTACCTGGTTACATTAGATCATGAATCTAATTGGAATCTGTGTGTGTGTGTGTGTGTGTGTGTGTGTGCGTGTGCGTGCGTGTGTGTGTGTACTCAAGGTCTTGCATTTACCAGGCAAGCACTGTGCTGCTGAGCTGTATTCTTAGCCCCTGAAATCTTTTCATTTTTATGCAATAATATAGTGTCTTCTTATATTTCTATGTCTACAATTTAGGTGGAGCCCTGGATAACCAGAAAGTTGAAGAAAAACACAAAAATGACTGGAGAAATCAGAGGTAATTTGTACTTAAAAGGAATTTTCCTCAAGACTGAATGCATATCACAACCTGGGAAATGTGACTGTGTATAAATTTATTTAATTTCATTATATTCTCCAGTGATACATATTGTTTTAGTATGTATAATCTGAAAACTGAACACATAAGTATTCCAATATCTGAGATGTACTGATATGATGCAACGAGTAGCACTATCTGACATATAGGTACAAAAATATTTTTTTCATGATTGCCTCCATAAAAATGTGAGATTTTGTTTAGATATACTTTTGACAAACACTTCTTCAGGATATCTATATTTATGTGTAAATATTATATCTATATAAAAATTTAGTATCTAGAAGATTAGAGACCTTGAAGCAGTATTGAAAGTAGAAATGAATGTTTCTGTTGTGATCCTTCAGAGAACTGAGGCAATTCATGTTTTAAGATTCTTCAACATAGCGGCTGAGGAGATAGCTAAGTAGAATAAGCGCCTGCCTGGCAAGCATAAGGTCCTGAGTTTAATCGCCCATACCTCCAGTAAATAAATAAATAAGTAAGTAAGTAAGTAAATATTCTCCAACATTTTTGACAGGAATATTAAGCATAGCCAGTATTATATCAGTGTAAGGACTTCTGAAAAAGTAAAAATAGAATCTCCATGTAACCCAAGAATACCTTTCCTGAATATAGTCCCCCAAAATTAAAAATTATCATATTTTAATGATGTAGTATATGGATACATAAAGCAGGACTGTTTATAACAGCTAAGCCACAGAATCGGTCTGTGTGGATCACTGGATGAATACACAAAGAAAAAATTAGATAGGTTTGACATGGTGGTACATTCTTAGCATGCTATTATGCTGATTCAGCAGAGTGGAAATCTGAAAGTCAGCTTGAGTAATTTAATAATCAATGAGAACCTCTCCTAAAATAAGAGGTAAAAAGCTGTAGATGTCGTTTACTATTAATCCCCAACACTGAAAAAAAGACAAAGAAGAAGAAAAATGCCCAAAGAAATAGGTTCTTCATTGTAAATGTGAAATAAGTCAGACCCTGAATGTGAATGGTGACATGCTTTCTCTTATGTGAAAAACCAGAAATGTAAATTAGGGAATAACCTAAATGAGAATCCATTAAAAAAGGGAAGCCTAGGGCTGGGGAGATAGCTCAGTGGAATAAGTGCTTGCCTGGCAAATGCAGGGTCCTGAGTTCAATCCCCGGTACCACAAAACAAAAAGACCAAAAAAATAAAGGGAAACCTGACCTTTTGTAGTTGAGGAAGATAAGTGGTAAGGAGCAAAGAAAGAGAACTATGCAAAGAAGGTAACGAAATGATCAGTATGTGATACACATATATATGAGTTGCCCAAAATGAAACTGGCTATCTGTATTGTAAAATATACCAATTTAAAAATTTTAAATGAATACTACTCTTGAGAATGGCTGTTTCAAAGATATCCTTGTGGGCATTCAGTTAACTGCCAGAATTCCTCAAGAGAAATCAAATCAGAACTTGGGATAAATCATTAATACGACATACATTATATTGTGACTGGCATTTTTTGTTTGCTTATTTTTGTTTTATTTTTTAATAGAAATGAAGGTTTAGAGATATGCTATCCACTAAATATGTCCACCATAGCTTACACTGGACTGAAGACATACGAGATTTTGGGATTAGAAGACAAACTGTATCAATGTAATGAACATAGAAAAGCCTGCAGTGATTTCCACATCTCTCAGAAGAATGCAAGTACAAAGGCTGGAGAGAAATCCTATGAATGTGATCACTTTGAAAAATTCTACTGGGTTCTTAGTGAAAATACTCACATTTTAGAGAGAATCTTTGTATATAAGGAAAACTTGAAATTCTCCAGCACACCCAGTGATGTTCAGTATATATATAGGCAATGTGAGAAACCTTTTAATAAACAAAGTCATTGTAAAGAACATGAAACAATTCATACTGGGGAGAAACCCTATGTATGTAATCAGTGTGGGAAAACTTTTAGTACACGAAGTTGTTACAGAAGACATGAAAGAAGACACACTGAGGAAAAACCCTATATATGTAAGCACTGTGGGAAGGCTTTTAGTTCACAAAGTCATTGTAAAGCTCATGAAAGAATTCATACTGGGGAGAAGCCCTATGTATGTAAGCAATGTGGGAAGGCTTTTAATTCAAAAGGTCATTGTAGAACACATGAAAGAATTCATACTGGGGAGAAACCCTATATATGTAAACAATGTGGGAAAGCTTTTAGTGCCCAAAGTTGTTATAAAAGACATGAAAGAACTCACACTGGGGAGAAACACTATGTATGTGAACATTGTAGAAAATCCTTTGGCTCACATGGAGATTGTAAAAGACATGAAAATATTCACACTGGGGAGATAGCCTATATATGTCAACAGTGTGGAAAATCTTTTACCTCACGTAGAAATTGTAAAAGGCATGAAAAAACTCATACTGGGGAGAAACCCTATATATGTAAACAATGTGGGAAAGCTTTTAATAAACAAAGTCATTGTAAAACACATGAAAAAATTCATACTGGGGAGAAACCCTTTGTATGTAAGCAATGTGGGAAGGCTTTTAGTTCACAAAGTCATTGGAAAACACATGAAAGAATTCATACTGGGGAGAAACCTTTTGTATGTAAGCAATGTGGGAAGACTTTTAATTCACAAAGTCATTGGAAAACACATGAAAGAATTCATACTGGGGAGAAACCTTTTGTATGTAAACAATGTGGGAAAGCTTTTAGTGCCCAAAGTTGTTATAAAAGACATGAACGAACTCACACTGAGGAGAAACTCTGTGTGTGTAAGCAATGTGGGAAAGCTTTTAATGAACAAAGTCATTGTAAAACACAAAGTATTCATACTGGGGAGATACCCTATGTGTGTAAACAATGTGGGAAAGCTTTTAGTGCACAAAGTTGTTTTAACAGACATGGAAGAATTCATACTGGCGAGAAACCCTATATGTGTAAGCAGTGTGGGAAGGCTTTTAGTTCACAGAGTCATTGTAAAACTCATGAAAGAATTCATACTGGGGAGAAGCCTTTTATATGTAAGCAATGTGGGAAGGCTTTTAGTTCACAAAGTCATTGTAAAGCTCATGAAAGAATTCATACTGGGGAGAAGCCTTTTATATGTAAGCAATGTGGGAAGGCTTTTAGTTCACAAAGTCATTGTAAAGCTCATGGAAGAATTCATACTGGGGAGAAGCCCTATGTATGTAAGCAATGTGGGAAGGCTTTTAATTCAAAAGGTCATTGTAGAACACATGAAAGAATTCATACTGGGGAGAAACCCTATATATGTAAACAATGTGGGAAAGCTTTTAGTGCCCAAAGTTGTTATAAAAGACATGAAAGAACTCAACACTAGGAGAAATACTGTATGTGAACAGTGTGGAAAGTCAGCTCACATTGAGAGTTTAAAAGACATGAAAGAACTCACATTGGGGAGTGACCCTGTGTATGTAAGCAATGTCAGAACAGTTCACACTATGGATAAACCGTACGTATATAATCAGTGTGGCAAAGCTGTGACACAGACTTGTTATAAAAGACGTGAAACAACTCACACTGGGGAAAAAGCCTTATGTACATAAGCAGTGTAAGCCTTCCTCACAGATAATGTTATAAACATGAAGGAATCTACACCAGATAGCAAATCTGTGTAAGCAAGCAATGTGGAAAACTTTTCAGTACAAAAGCTTATTGTAAACTACATTTAAAAACACTGCGAATAAATGTACATAAGAGGGTCAGGGAGATAGCTCAGTAGAATGAGCGCTTTCCTGGTTCAGTACCATAGTCAATCGATCAATCAATCAATGAATAAACATATGGGAAAAATGTTTACAGAAGTTGTAAATTATATCAAGCCACAAAATACTGGGGAAAATCCCTGTGTATATGAACAACATGGAAAAGCTTTTACCATAAGAAGTACTTTTCAGACATAACATGGGAAAATATGCAGTGTGGCAAGCCTTTTAGCACACCTGGTAATTGAACAAAGCGTGAAAGCTCACGCTTCACATTAATTCCTTATAGGAAAGCAGTGTGGAAATGTGTGCAGTATTCTTGATGTATGCAAACAACATTAAATAACACACTGGACAGAAACCATATGTGTGTGAAATATATAGGAAAGCATGTATTTTGTCAAATAAATGAAAAATTTGATAATCCTATAAAAGTTTTCTTCAATAGTGGAAGCCTACAGGACTAATGAATACAAAATGTTTGATGTCAGTATATCTCCATAAAATACAATCCCAGATAGAAATATCCTAAAGCATATACATTATGTGTTTTTCAGTAAATCATTTAACTATCTATGTTTCTGCAGTATTTAATGTAAGATGAATGAATTGGTATAATTAGATATTATGTGTCTGAAATTAATACATGCTTCTTGATTAAGCACAATGAACTGAAATGTATTTTTTATTTTAAGTTAGAGTGACTATTTCTGTAAGTTTTGTTTGGTCTTTAACATTAGGTATAGGCCATAAAAATTGATGTTGCCACTATATTTGTTTTAAATTTTAGGTATGTGCAATATATTCTGTGTAACAATGGATATATTTGAATTTGATGCCATATTTTATATTAAAATATATGTTCTTAGACTTAAACTTTTTTGTTTTGTTTTGTATTTTACGGAAGGGTCTAGGGTATTCAGGGTCTCACTACTATATCAGACTCATAATGATCTGCCTGTTTACGGCCTCCCAAGATCTGGGATTACAGGTACATGCCACCATGCCCAGTCTCATTTGCCGTCTCAGTGCACCCCTGGGGCAGGTTCAGGGATAGAACTCCCAGCCCCTGTGCCTGCTTGCAGGCACTTTAATCCACTGAGCTATTTGGCTGGCCTTTAAACATGTTTTTAATATTTTTTTCCTTTATTTTTTTAAAAAATACAAAATAGTAATAAGAATAACATTAGAAATGATACAAAATTTCACTGAAAGTAATAATTTTAAAATAGTTATTATGTTGAAAAATGTTATCTTCAAATTAGCTGCTTAGGTTACCATATGCAAACATACACAATTGGTTCAAAAAGCAAGTTATGAAAAATTAAAAAAATACAATTTTAAGTATTAACTGCTCATTTGAAAAGGCTAGCAGAAATTGGTACTACAATTACCCAAATCATCCTGCAAATATGCGTAAAGTATGTTTTTCCTTTTTATTATTCTTTTCCTCTTCCCAGCTTTCCTTTCCCATTGTACAAATACTTTTTCTTTCGTGGTATCCGTTGTACCTTTCCAATTTTATTTACTCTTTCAAGTTCTCACACTAGC
>PVKN010009958.1:0-23096 GCA_004027915.1 Capromys pilorides
TTTTTTTTTTTTTTCAATCAGCCAGAGATTAGAGATCCTGTTTGTTGCCTCATCTGCCATGGGTACTGACTAGGGACAGGGAAACTGCCCTCTGTTCAGGAGAAAGGTCAGGAAGCCTTCAGGCCTCTAGGGAGTTGGACTTTTGAAAGTGCCTGTGCCTCACCTGAGTACAGTCAGTGCTTCCCCTAGGGAGCAGTAGGGGTCAGTCTGAAAGATCCACCCATTGGATCCTGGAAAAGAGTGATCTGGAGGTTCTCAACCCTGTGCTCTCAGGAGCATCTCTGTGTCCACTGGCAAGACATTGACTGCTCTAAGCCAAGTCTGCTGTAAGCTGAGTCTCCTCGCTTCTGTGATAGGGATGACCTAGAGTGTTGGATGATCCTGAGAGATCAAAGGCTGAAGAGGCGACTGATGAGGTCTCTGGTCCATGAGAAGTGCTCTATATTCATTGGTACTTAACTTCATGGGTTCATTTTTTATTCAACAAATGTTCATGTGAAACCCTGGGCCCTGGCTGGTTGCCAAGGATACAAGCTGGCTGAAAGGGTGGCTGGCTGGTAAGGACAGAGCTGTATGGAATGCTTGGGCCCTGATGCACATACGTGTGCCAACACACTCTGTTGTCTGTAGCCCCTTCTTGGGTTACAGACAAATGGATTATGGAGAACATTTACTTTTTAAATTTTATTTTTAAAAGAAGTAGTCACAGTGGCATTGTTACCAGGGCATGGGAAGTGTTTCACTCCCAAGAATCCTATGATCCTATAACTATGGGCCTTGAAGAAGAGGCTGGGCTCTGGCTTTTCCTCTTATCCCTCCTTGCTAACCATCCTAACCTGTGGATATGGGTCAGCTGTCTCATCTAATGGAGGTGTGGACTTGACAGAAGTCATTCTGCCAGCCACTGGTGGAACTGGTCTGCAAACTAGTTTCTGGGCTCACAGCCTTGTCCTTAATTGTGTCAGGTCACATAGAGCATCATTTTGGCTATGTGAGATCATTTCCCTGGCTCTTCAGTGAAAAGCTTCCTGAATCCATATCCTGTCTATGGCTGTGCTAAACTGAGCTAATCTGGACTGATCGGTGCTTCTTGATGGTTGAAGCCTTGAGGAGAGAAATGGCTCACTTTGTGGACTCCTGGGCAGCCCCCAGTTCAGACTGCTTTTCCTTTTGAACTTGCCCAGGTTATAAACCACACAATTAAGGGCTTGCTAATAAGCCATCCGTCTTGTCCCACAAAGAGAGAGCTACAGGCCTCCTGCAGGCCTCCTCCTCCTGTGGGAGAGGATCGTTGCCTTATCTCAGCCCAGTCTGTGTGAAGAGGAAGGAGGGAAATGAAAGCACTTAATTAAGGCGCAGAGGAGCGGAAAAGGAACATTGCATCCTCCCTGGCACCCCATATCTCCCCTCTGAAGGCAGCATGCCCTGGAAAGTCCACTGAGACTGGGTCTGCTCAGGGAGTCTGTGTAGGCCTCTCCCCCCCACCCCCAGCAGGGATCAAAGAATGCAGTGTGGAAGATGAGAGACTCCACTGGGTCCTGCTCTAGCTTGCCCCAATGGGAAATAACCCCTTTTTCACAGCTCATTATGTCCCTATGCCACGCAGGCCTCATGTCCCCTGAGATGTGCCTTGAGGTGTGCCTGCAGGTGGTGCCCAGTGCTGACCCCAGGAAGGTGGGTGCCCATATGTGTAAAGCATCATACACTTGGAAGGCCTGAGTTTTCCAGGCTGTTGGGCACCATTCCCTTTCGGGTTTTCACTGCCCTCCCTTGTGCCTCTGTCCTCTGCGAGCGTGGCTGGTGACATCTGGGCACCTCTTGCTCCCTTGGTTTCTGACACCTGTCCTGGCTGATGATATCATGCTGTCAAGCTTCATATGTCCTGTGGCTCTGGCCTGGGTGGGATCCTTATTCCTGGCCTTTCTAAACATGACTCCTGCCCCACTTCTAGTCTTCATAACCAGCTCTAAGACAAGAAGGGCCATCTTCTTGGTTCTATGACCATGGGGGTCCTGGCTGCAGGACAAAGGTAGAGTGAGGGATCTCAGAGTATCCTGGACCTAGATAGGTCACTGCTGTCTGATCTGGAGGGTCCCCAACTCAGGTGCCTGTGCCACCCTTTGCTGGAGGTGTGGGCCAGCTATTGTCTTCCACTTTTCCCCACCTGCTCCAGAGCATCAGGGTTGCAAGTGAGCAAGCATGGAGCACTGGTGGGTAGAGATATCTTTCCCTGCAGGTGCACCCTGCCTTCTCCACACCCCTACAGGACAGGCTTGTTGCCTTCCCTCCCGCTGTCTCTTGGAATCTGGTTTCATTTTTTTTTTTAGTTTTAATTTTTTAATTTAAAATTTTATTTTAGAGTAAAAATAGCAGAAACAAAGATAGAAAAACAGTAACAAGCAAGAGTACATATAGTACAGAATCTCAAAACAAGAACAAAAATTTAACAATGGTTGTATTACATATTTTCATCATCAAATCTGTTAGATTAATAGATATAAGTATGTAAGATTTGTCAAACAATTAAACATTAACACTTTAAATAAACCTTAATTATTTTAACTCTTCCAAATGCATTTTGTATTTAAGCCACTCTTCTAAAAAATGAAAATAAAATTATAGGGGTGTAGGATGCAGAACACGCAAGGTCCTGAGGGAATCTGGTTTCTTATTCGTTGCTCACTCCAGAATCACATCTTGGGCCAGGGAGGTAGCTCAGTGGCATAAATATCTGCCTGGCAAGCTCAAGGTCCTGAGTTTGATCCCTGGTACAAAAAAAAAAATCCCATCTGCCATGGCAAGGATACTTCCCAGTAGCTCTCCAGGGGCTTGGTGCCTGCTTTCTGTTCTTGTTCTGGGTGTTACTGGCACCAGGCATCTCCTGTGCCCCTGGAGTCCAGCTGCTGCCTCCACAGCCAGCTCCAGCATCCTGGGCAGTAGTACTTCTTTCTTGTTTTGCCCCAGGGACACTTTGATATGGGCCTGGATTCCTGTAGGGACACACACACACATACACACACACACACACACACACACACGCACACACACCCCGGCCACATACATGCAAACTTGGTTGCGTGAGTGGGTGATGACCCAGAATTTGTTCATACAGTGTTTTAAGAGCTGATTGTTGTTACACATTCAGAAAACTTATGATACAGGTGATAAACTGTTGGCAGGTTGAAATACACCATGGGAATTGGCAAACATTGTACTGTAGCCCATGTGGCAGCGGGTGTCCCAGCACTTGGCTGGACTGAGTTCATACTCATCCTCTGGACGATCCTTTACTGTGGAAGCAGGAGCAGCTGGGTAGTATTGTCTCCTTCCAGTTTTTAGACAAGTTGGAGCTGTGTTCTGTACAGATCCCCTCCTTCAAGGGTCCCCTCCGGGCCAAGGCCCAGTTGTGTTACCATGGCTGGTCAGAACTTGTACTGGATCTGCATCCTTCTTGGCTTCTCTCCAGCTCTCACTCCTGTTCCCTGGGAGTCTTCTTCGCACATAAGCTTACTTACAAGCGAGCCCTTGACTCAGACTTTTTCATGTGTTAGGGTACAAGTTAGAGTTATTGGTTAACAACAGGCGATGCTTGCTTGCTTGACCCAGAATGTACCATTTCTGTGCTTTATTCCTATGGCTTCTATTTCTACATCTACTTGCAGTTGTAGAGTCTTTCCAAAGCAATGGCTCCTGGTCTACCTTGGGACACCTTCTGTAGAAATGGAAAGGATTTTAACATATTCCATTGATTTAGGCAGCCAAAGAAATATTTTCAGGCCTGGGTAGTCTCTCCAAGTCTTTGGTGTGTTATTCTAACAACTTTTCTCCTTGATTAATTGAGTTCCATTTGCAAGTATAACCACCACCTGTGTCTTCTCAGGATTGAATTTCTCCCTTGTGTCTCCTGTCACAGCTGTCCAGGAACTTTAAAGCGAGAGGTTCTATCCTGAAAGCGTTTACTCAGCTCTTCCACAAACAGATTTTATATGTCTTAATCTTGTTTCCAATTTCTAACCCACACGATCTGCTCTAATCTGCTTCAAATTCTGCCCACTGGCAATGAGCGGGTCTGTGACTCAGTTTCTCATTATTAGCAGAGTCTCTGGGCTGTACTTCATTGAATAGGTTGGGTGATGGCTGGAGTAATGTCTACTTAACGGGGCCATGAGCAGTAGCTGTGGGAGCCCTTGTGCTTATCTCCTTGATGAGATCGTGTCCTAAGAAAAGGGCCAAAAGAGAAGAAACTGGGGCAGTCCTTCCTTCTCTGTCCCTTTATCAGAGAATGTCAGCCTTGGGAGCACAGAAAGCCATTTCCTGATTGGTCTCCTTGGGCCTCCGTAGCCCCGTGTGATCTGTGCTCCGTGCCATCAGTCCTCCATGGGAGCGTTAGGAAGGATGAAGAAAGAAGTCATCATCAACATCATCGAGATGCTGGAAAAGGGCCAGCAAGGAGGCTCAGTGGATTAAGCACCTGCTTAGGCAAGTGCAAGGACTGGGGTGCCATGCCTGGCACCACATGTTCTGCTGGTGCTGCCCCTAGGGCATGCTGAGTGGGCACTGAATCGGCATGGTGGTGCACACCTGTAATCCCAGCACCAGGAGGCTGAGAACAGTAGGATCACTATGAGTCAGAGCTGCGTAGCGAGACCCTGTACCAAATATATTAAAAAAAGAAAGATGCTGGTAAAGCATATATAAAAGACATGGCAATGGTCAGTACAATAATTTTTTTTTTTTGTCTTTTTGAGACAGGGTCTCGCTATGCAACTCAGGCTGGCCTTGAACTCACTTTGTAGTCCAGGCTGGTCTGGAACTCACAACAATCCTCTTGCTTTCGCCTCCCAAGTGTTGGGATTACAGGTGTGTGCCACCATCCCTGGCCTAGAATGATCTTCCATAGGAGTACCAGTCTGGCTCATTGAGATCTCACTGGACTACCTGGGGAGGTGGTACTGTCAGGAACCTGCCGGATACTCCACACAGGTCTTCCCAGAGGTCCTTACAACTTTTCCTCATGCTCTGGACACAAGACTCTCATATTCCATCTCCTGAACTATGGAGAGGATGGCAGTGCGTGGGGCTGGGTTCACTTCTCTGTCAGCCCATGGGTAGACAGGCATATTTTTGCAGAGCCTAAAGTGAGGCCATGAACAGGGGACCCAAAGTTCTGAGACCCAGTTCTTGCTGCTTCCCTTTGTAAGGAACCAATATAACAGGATCCTTCCAACTCTAGAATGTATGTCCTAATCCTCTGCCTTTTGAGTCCTTGGAACTCAGACCTGGTGATAGAGACAAACTGAATTCTTCTAGTATCTGTGTGCCACTGAACATGCTTCAACCTTCCTTGCAATTAGGTTGGGGCAATGTGAGTGGTTCTACCCAATGAGATGTAGGCTAACCTGATGTAAGTGACTTCTAGGATGGCTCATGAAAACATATGAATGTATTTAGCCCTCATATTTTTTGGTTGGCAACATTAATGCAGGCTATAGTCTAAGTGTGGCAACATTACATGGCAGAGGAGCTTGGATCCCGAGTGTCACCACTGGAGGAGAACCACTTGGGAGAGCCTTTGGACGCCATCTTATCCTCCTGACTTGGCCTCTACCCCTTGATGTTATCATTACATTGCATAGTGGACTTTGAAGGTATAATTAAGATGATTAGCCAGATGATCACAGATAGTGAGGTTGTCCTGTATTGTCTGAGTAAACCCAATGTAACCACATGAATCCTTACAAGAGGAACTCAGAGAGCACTGAGGGGCGAGGATTTGACCACGGCTCACTTTGCGAGTGGAAGAGGACATGAGTCAAAGGATGGTGACAACATCTAGAAGCTGTAAATAACCCTTGGCCAAGAGCCAGCAAGGATGTGGGAGCTTCAGGTCTGTTCTGCCAACAACCTGAATAAACTTGACGCTTCCTAGACACTTCTGATAAGAGTCCTGCCAGCAGACACCTTGATTTTCTTCCTGTGATTTCCTAAGCCAGGGGTGGAAAGTCTATGGCATGGATACTTCAGTGGACTATTTGTTATCATTGAAAAAGGGGCACCATCACTGCCCTAAGCAGGGAGCTCAGGGAAATTCCAGCCTAGACTTTTTATCCGTTATGAGATAATAACTGAGACTTGCTTTAAAAGCCAACAATACAACATGCCACGCTGGCCCCGCTGATGGGGCAGGCTGAGCTGGCCACTGAGACTGGGTATGGTGGCCCATGCTTGTAATCCCAGTGCTGGGGAGGCTGAAAACAGGAGGATCACTATGAGTCAGAGCTGTGTAGCGAGACCCTGTACCAAATACATAAAAAAGTCTGAAAAAAGCCAACAACAATACGATAACAGTAGTGTACTGATACAACCATGTAGGACATGATGGGGATAAAAAAAATCCTGGAAACTACTGAGATTTTAGTATCTGTCTATTGTAGCAGCTAATGATGCTCACTCTCACTAATGCTGGTTGTGTTAGCTAACAGTGTGCAGTGATCCCTGTGCTAGCCTGGAGGCAGAGCTGAGACTGGGGTCTAACTTAGTGTTTGTTTAGGTCTCTTGGGGGTTGATACTCTCAAGTGGGAGCTGCCATCATTGTCTTTCTACCATTATTATAACAAAATACCTGTGGCTGAGAACTTTATAAAGAATAAAGGTGGTTTTTCAGTGCACAGATTTGGAGGCTGAGAGTCCAAATAATATTGTGCTGGCTGTGGCAAGAGCTTTCTAGGTTGCATCGTGTCATGGCACATGGCCTCCTGATGGTGGCATGTACCAAAGGGAGACATCACGTGGTGAGACAGGAAGCTAGAGTTGGTGAAGGCCAGCTTTGTTCTTTGGTGACAACCCACTCTTGGGAGCTAGTTGAGATCCCATAAGAACTAAATCTCTTCTAAGGGCAGGAACCTAACCTCTTCCATAAGGCCTCACCTCAACGCCACCACCTTGAGGAACAACCCTGTAGCACATGAATTCTTGAGGGCCATACTGCATCCAAATCATAGTAGGTTCTCAGAAAGAAATGAAGCTGAGGTGTCATGAGTCTTGGGAAGCAGGAAAGCGGCCCAAGAAGAGAATCCTAGTGTGAGGGAGGAGAGGCAGGTACCCAAGATCACACAGAACACACTGGCAGAGCAGACGCGAGGAGCCAGGCCTCCTGCAGCCAGGCCTGGGGCCTCTGCCCAGGCAAAACTGTGCGTGACACTTGGCCTGTGGTTGTGCAAGGGTGCCACGTGCCTGGCATGCAGGATTCCTTTTCTCCTGCCGCTGAGTCTAAAGGGTTAACATTCCGCTCAGGAGGCTGAGCGGTGCAGCCTCTCCACTTTGGTAATTGAAATCAATTTCTCAGCCTTATCTTAAGGAAACCTATATAGTCTAGACTGTAATCTGAAAGCTTGGGCTCAGGCAACTTTTAAATGAAAACCCCTCTGTGGGGGGAGTAGAGGGGAGGAAGGAAAGAACAAGCGGCTCACCTCTTTCCGTGATTTCTCAAGGAGCGCACGAGTGCGTAGGGATGTCGGTTTTTTTCCTCAGGGTGTTTGGCTTCTGAGTATGTGAGATTATGTTTGAGGATGTCGGAGGATATATGTGCGTGCAGATAGGGTGGCGTGGGATGGTGGAGTGTGTTAGTGTGTACGTGTTGGGATAGGGAGTGTGTGTATATATATATGTGTGTGTGTGTTTGCATGTGTGTGTATGTGTGTGTGTGTGTGTGTGTGCTTGTGCATGCCTGACAGGACATGAGTGAAGGCATTCTTCTGTGTTTGTTTTTGCCTCTGATCCCGTGAGTGCTTGGATGAGGGAGGTGGGTGAGAGCGTGTTATGAGAGTAAATATATGTGTGCAGGTGCCTGAGTAAATTCTTGGGCTTGTAAATATGTTCGAGATCAGATCATTGATGCATATTTATGTGTCTCATTTTAGAGAATATTATCCAGTGGAGCCTCACCGCTCAGTGCTCCCAGGCTTTGGCACAGTCCTGTTATACCTCAAGCCCTCCGAGCCTTCCTGCTAACTGTCCAGCCCTCCCTGTGTACCCCGAGGAGACAGACCCTCTGCTGGCTGCCATGGAGAGGCTCCTCAGCATCTTCCCCTTTCTGAAGGCTGCTCACCTTCCCTCAGGACAGTGCTTCTTTAAGGGATGTGTGCCAGTGGGCAGGGAGCCTCGCTTGCCTCAATCCACAGACCCAGGCACATCCTGCAACTGGACCCCAGCAAGGCTAGAAGCAAGGAGGCTGGATTTGACAGCCGCTCCTTGCAGGCTTAGGGTGAGGTCCCCCAGGTGGTGACACAGCAGGTAGATTCTCTCTTGTCAAGGCTGTAGCTCTAGACACAGAGGCCCACAGAAGTGAGGGCAGATCTCCCTCAGTCTTCCTCCCCCATCCTAGCAGAAGGTCCCCCACCCTTCTGAAGTCCCATGGATTTCTCATTTGAAGTCAGTCAGCCTTAAAATCCCTGCCAGTGATTGCAGGGTAATTCTAGGGCTGGTAATCAATGCCAGATGCTGAGCTGCCCAGGGTGGGGTGCAGAGGTGCACTTGCCCTGTGCTCCAGGGAAGACTGGAAGTGGCATCAGGAGGCCCTGGCCTGGGGATAGTTTCACCCCAGTTGGGGTTCATATCCTTCAGCACAGACAGAGGGGAGGCTGAGGGTTGCTGGTGTTAGAGTAGTTGTCTCCTAAAATGGGTAGGGACAGTGAGTAGCTGAGGAAGCAGAAAGGACAAAGGGAAAGCTTGTGAGTCTGCAGGGAGCACTGTGAGTGGAGATGAAGGCAGACGGGAGTGGGCAAGTCCATCCTGGGTCTCTGACAAATTAGCAACAGTCAGGAAACAACTGAGATTGGCACTTCTAACTTGCTTGGCTCTCACTTAGGACATCTGGGGACTGATCCTGCGCAAAGTGTCAACAGGGGTGGTGGCATTGGGCCTGGCAGTGCTGGTGATAGGTTTACTACTAGAGATGGCACTGAGGAGGTGAATTGTGGTGCGGGGAGGATGCTGCGGTCAGAGGTGATATGAGGAAAGGGGTAGTGATGGTTATGGGGAGCTAGAGGTGATGGTGCTGGTGTTCTGGGGAGCAGTGAAGGGCTGTGGGCTGTGATGAAAGTGACAGTGGTGATGTGAGAAGCAATGAAGGTGACATTGTGGTGTGACAGTGGTGGTGGGTGGTGTAGCAGGATGGTAAGAGCTTTCGCAAAGGTAATGGCAGTGATGTGGACAGGGTTGTATGAGATCCTCAGGATGGGATGAGTAAGTGAAGGAGGGAACTGGGCCCCAAGGGGAGGCTGTAGAGAACAGTCCATGTGGACCTGAAGTGAACCAGGTGGGGAGCAGACAGTGTGAGGGGCCACTGGCTACCCTGAACAAAAGGTCACTAGTTCAGTGGCTGTGTGGTGTGTAGGCCCCCTGAGGGCATGAAAACCTGAGACAAAAGACAGTTTGGACTCCAGGGAAACATAGAGCTTGGTTGGAGTCAGGAGCTGAGCAGGTGACAGGAGGACAGCACGGGATGCCCAGGGCCAATTGCGTGGGTGAGTTATGGGAGGATGGTACTGGGGAGGACCCCATAGATGATGACAGCATCATACTCTGTTCTCAAAAAGCTTGAATGGACAGGGCCTCTGAGCCCAGATGGAGGTGAGAGGCACCCCAAAGTGGCAGGCAGGGCAGAAGGACCTCCAGCTTTGAAACCATACAGATCTGGGCTGAACATGGATTCTCATTAGAATTGGAACCTTGTGCAGGTTATTTACCCTGTGATTCTGTTTTCTATTGCATAGACTGGGAATAATAATGCCAACCTTATAAGGATGTCCAGAGGATTAAATGAGATAATGGGTGTCAGGTCATGGAATCAGTGCTCAGTAAGGGTGACATTCTTTTTTTTTTTTTTTTAATGGGGAGGGGTTCTTTTCTTCTGTTAAAAGGGTGACATTCTTAATTCCCACAAAGTGGCCTTCTTTCCCAAATGAACTCACACCCACTCCAGCAGAGGACAAGGAGATCTGCCAGGACATCCAGCAGCCAAGCAATAGACACACGATCTTTTCCCTGGAAAGAGCTGGTCAGGAAAGCCTAAGTCAGCAAGATTAACAGGGGCTCTGGTCTATATGCCAGCCTGGCAGTGGGGTGAAATGCCCTGCATCCCAGGGGGCTGCATAGCCCCACCTCATATTCTGGGTGCCAAGGTGACCAAATGCCTAGGTGTCAAAGTTGGCCTTTTATAACTTAAATTGCCTCAGAAAGCAATGTTTAGGGCAGGCTGAGACTATCATCCAATTCCTAAATGAAGACTCACTCCTGCTAAGGGGTGGGGTGGAGGTTATCAGGACTGCTCTCTTGTGGTACTGTCCTGTGGTGACAAAAATGGAGGTTATAGAGGCCAGCAGCTCAGGGATCAAGTTCAAGACCTGACTTTTTTTCTGTTTGTCCTTGGACAATGTCTTGAATGTTCTTAGGACCCATTCTTCTTTCCTGTAAAATAAGGGTGGTATTATGAGCCTCACAAATACCTATGGGGTTGGGTATGGCAGATGCTCAATGAAATGACTCCACAATTCCTGCCTCTTGCTGGACCTGTCCTTGTGTCACCCTTTTCTCAAGCATTGTTGGGCCTGTGACTTGCTCCTGAGCCACAGAACATGCAGCACTGACAGGATGCCCTTTCTATGACTCTGCTCCAGCAGGTGGCCCTGCCTGTGCTGCTCAGGATGTTGTCCTTTTGATGAAGCCAGGCCCATGTGCCACCTTCTAGCCTCCAGCCAGCAAGAAATCATAGGTCTCAGTTGCACAGCCTCAAGTCACTGCACTTAACTGCTCTGTGAGCCTGGGAGTAGATCTTCTCCCTGCTCAGAGGAGAGCCCAGAGCTGGCTGACATCCTGATGGCCACATCATGAGACTCCTGACCTGCAGGCAGGGTGAGCTAGAGAATATGTGCTGCTTACTGCTGTTCAGTTCATATTGATGTGGTTCTGTAGAATGTAGTGATGCAGTGAGGAGCAGTGTATGTGCTCTGAGCCAGGGTTAGGGTACACGTGGCCGCCTTCACATAGAGCTGTGCTATAGCACTTACTGCATTTCCAGTCTGGCACTACATGGGGCTCAGTGCCCTGGCAGCCCTGGTGATCCCATACCCTGGTAGGAAGGAGATTGAAAAACTCTGTGGCTCAGATTCACACCTCCCTGAGCCGTGAGTCTTGTGATCCCAAGGAAGAATCAATCTCCTAGCCCAGCTCACAAACCCTGACTTGGACCAGCCATCTGAATCCAGGAACTTGTGGAATTTTTCGAAGTGGCATTAGTGTACTTTGAGGGCTTCATTGTTCCAGTACTTGCAACGGAAATCATTGGCCTCCTGGCTCTTGTCTTAGAGGAATTGGAAGAGGGAGGCAGTTGAGTGAGTGGTTGAAGATTGGTGAGTAAGACTGGGGGACAAGGAGCTTCTAAAGTGGCCTGGAAGCCCAGTTATACAAAGTGCAGAGAGCAGGGAGGCAGTGGTATGGGAGGGCTTCTCATTCTGTGCCAAGAGAAACAGAAAGACACAACCAGGGAAATGGGTGGAGGCAGGAGAAGGAAACAACCAGCCATGGGTCCAAACAAGCAAAGTGATGCACACAAACAGATGCAGGGACACACACTGAGGGAACCAGGACTTCATCCAGAAGGCTGGCAGAGACACAATGACAGAATCAAAATCACATGAGAACACACAGACATGTAAGCTCCGTATTCACAGGATGCCCAGCAAGAATGCAACCAAATGTGCATGCACATGCACGCATGCACGTGCACGCACACACACACACACACACACACACACACACACACACACCTGTGCATGTCTGTAAACATATGTAATGCATATCCTGAAGAGGCACACACAGAGCTATGGCATGATACCAGAGCACCATCCTGACCTTGAGGGCTGGTTGTGCGGGGTGCACATCCTGTCTCTTTCAGATCTTCCAGTTTAGATTGGGCTGGCAAGAAGGGGGCATCTCTTGGTGTTGACTGCTGCCCAAAGACCTGCGTCACTTCCTGGGCTGGCTGGTTCTTGTCCTGCCTAGAGCAGAGGCAGAGGCTCCTTGTGCTCCTAGGAGGTTTGTTGGGGAGGTGTGGGGAGGAAGAAGGGAGAAAGGCAGGGAAGGTGTGGGACAGTGTGGACTTACCTGTGAGCCGGGCAGCTGCCCCTCAGCTCCATTGCTCCTTTGCCCCACATATAGCTCAGATATGATGTTTGGTGCCCACCTGCCCCATAACCTTCCCACAAACGCCCAGAGGGATCTCCTAACTGCTGCCATCTGAGGTCTGCAGAGACCACTGCACCTAGAAACAAGGCTCTCTAATGACCCCAGGAAAAGCCTCCATGCTCATGTGGGACAGCAGCTCCTTAGGGGGCTAGTGTCAGGCCTAGGGTGACTGTAAATTAGAGCATTGTGATGCATAAAATCTGGGAACATGAGTCTATGAATTGTAATTGAGCATGACAAAATTTCATCAACAGAAATAAATATGAAATGTGAGGTGATGAGGGTGCACAGATGTGTTCCTGCGCTCCTTCCTCTCCCCCCTGTGTGCACCCTCTCACTCCCAGTGTCACCCCTGGATTTATTCTCTGCACACACCTAAGTACCTCAGGACTCACCCTGCCCTATGTATATATGCATGCTCTTCCTTCTCCTGTTGCCCAAGGAGCTGGGGTGGTCTCTTGCCCTGGGCCTCATGGCAGGAGCTAGCTCGCTCCTACTGTTCCTACAGTAGAGGCTCTTGCTTGGAAGGAACAGGATAAACCAAACTCTCCAGCAACTGCCAACCTGCAGTTACTAATGGTGAGCACCTGTTTGTCCTGAGTCTGTGCCGAAGGTTGTCATTCTTACAGTTTTTCTAGATCTTTTGCTGTGCTAATCTGTATGGAAAGTTCCAATAGGGACCTGGTTCAGGTAGGGTTTTGCAAACTTATTTGGTCACAGACAACTTTACAACCACAGTTCATATTGGCCTGAGCATCTCCTGGACTATATTTCTTTGGATAATGTTGGGATGAGGCCAGTAGATGCATTACCTGATTGCAAAGCCATTTGGGGCCCAAACAGGACCCCAGCTTGAAGCTAGAGTAGAGGTGCCCCAGCCTTCTGACCTCCTTTTTGAGAAAAGTAGCAACTTTGTAATCTCATGGAAGGCTGGGGAGGGGCTGTACAGGGCTGGCTTAGTTAAAGGAATGGAAGTAAAAATCTGGCTCCAGGCACTGATCCTCCTTCACAGCGAGCTACAGCTGCATGTGCATGTGCCTGCACTTCTGAGCCAGGGATTGTGAAAACTCAGCATCCCTGAGATGCAAACCAGACATGCATGACACAACCAGTATCGACCCCACCATGGGCAGCTCCTCATCAGGCAGGAGGACCAAAACGCTCATGTTGAGAAGTCCTTGGTCTGATCAAGGAAGAAATTCTGGACTGTGGGGAGCTCCAGATCTTTATTGTACGAATCTGGAATTCCACTAGGAAGAGAGCAGCCCACAGCAGTACACTCAGGGGACACACACACACACACACACACACACACACACTCTCTCTCTCTCTCTCTCTCTCTCTCTCTCTCTCTCTCTCTCTCTCTCTGCATACAATGTGTATGGAGTCAAACAACATATTAGGCAGAATTCTAAGATGGTCACCAGAAGTCGTAACCCATGCCACACATATCCTGAATGTGGGCAGGGCCTATGAATATGGTGGCATGTAACTCCTGTCTTAAGTTATTTTTGGCAAAGGTGAAGGGAGTTTTCAAGGGGTAAAAAGGTTTCCTAATCTATTGAAAGAGTTAATCAAAAGGGCCTAATCTAATCTTGCGAGCCCTTCAAAGAGGGCCTGGAGGTCAGAGAGCTTGTTTTTGACCTTCAAGTTTGTGGCCATGAGTTCTGCAGCCACCAGGAGACATGGTCTGCCAACAGCCAAGCCCAAGCCTCAGATGAGACCCTGGAGTCCTGGTCAACCCCCTCACTGTAGCCTTGTGAGGCCCTACACTGAGGCCCAGGTAGGCTGGGTTGATGCTCTTAACCCATTGATACTGTGAGATCATACTTGGGTGTTGTTTGTGGTAATTCATTATGCAGCAATAGAAAACAAGTACACAGATGTTAAGCATTGCATCATGATGGTACACAAATATATACAAAGATAACTTGTGTGGATAAACATATATGCAGACATAGGCACATCCACATCTCTGTTTTTTGGGCACATGCTTACATATATAAGGAGTTTGCCTATGTACATGTGCATGTATCCATAAACACTGGTGAGGCACATAAGTAGTCTTGACATACACCCACATTTACATGAACATTACAGACACAGGTATGTACATGGGCACCCATACAACAATAATGGTAACAAACATGCTCTGAATGATTCCTCTGTGTGAAGCTTTGGTCTAAATTTCTCTTACACATTAAGCCACCAAATCAGTGCTCACATATGTACATGTGATATGTATGTAAACATGCATGTGTAATATAATGCACATAGACCTACTCATCAAGAAACTTCTGAAAGCACTGCCTGGTCCTGTACTAGGGAGAGAAAGCGATGATACCATCAGCAGATGCTATTTCTGGTGGTGTGTGTACCCACTTCTTTCCTCTTCTTCTTCTTCTTCTTCTTCTTCTTCTTCTTCTTCTTCTTCTTCTTCTTCTTCTTCTTCTTCTTCCTCTTCTTCTTCTCTTCCTTTCTTTGTTTATTTTTATGTATTTAGTACAGGGTCTCACTATGCAGTTCAGACTCGTAGTGATCCTCCTCAGCGCTGAGATTATAGGCATGCACCACCATGTCCAGACTCAGTGGCCGGCTCAGTGAGCCCAGAGGTGGGGCTGGCGTGGGACATAGTGCTGGGATTGAACCTTGGTCTTTGCACTTGCCTAAGCAGGTGCTTAATTCTCTGAGCTATCTTGCTGGTGCTTGTACCCGCTTCTTACTTCCCAGCTAGCAGGGGATTAAATCCACCCAGCTTCTTCCTCTCTTCCCCAGGAGGGGTCCCCCTAGCTACCCTTACGCCAGCTGCATCCACCAGGTGGTGCTAGACTGGCATCAGTGGGCTTGTTGGGCACCCAGCCACCTGGCTGCGTGCTGGGGCAGCCCTTGTCTCTTGGGTGAGGGAAAGCAGACCTGGTGATGTAAACACTGCTGATTGTGGAATCCCTGTCTCTGCCTGTTCTCATTTTCCCAACATAGTTCAATTTGTCCTTGGAACCCCAGGGTCCTAGGACCATTGGCGCTCTCATCAGGCAAGAGCCAAGCCTCAGGCAACAGTACTGGCCAGGTTCTGGTCTGGCCTGACATGCTTTGGGGTCCCACAGACTTGATTAATTTACTTAAAAAACTCTCTGCGCATGACTGTGACTCAGGCACTGTTCTACTTGTTTACAAATACCAATTCATGTAATCCTATAATGACCTTATGAGGCAGGTTTATTATTTTTACCACTTTACAGATGAGGAAACTGAGGCACATAGAAGTTACGTAACTCACACAGCTGACAAGGGATGAGAAGGCAAGGATTCTAAGCTTCACTTTAGAAATGAGCCAGTGCGTGGCTGGGTGCCAAGGACAGAGTCTATCCAGGAGACTTGAACTTGGGACTCAAGCCCCGGGCAGGGCTTTTCTTCCTAAACCCTTGGTTGTATCAAGATGAAAACTGAGGCTGCTGCCAAGGCTAGGGCTGGGGCAGGAGCAAGAAACACTCTCTTTTGCTCTCCCTGGTGACTCTGCACTGGGTTTGGAGTCTAAGAAGCAACTCTCTGGCTATGCCTACCTTTCTTTGGGTTTTCACATGGGTTCCGCCTAAAGGGAGAAGGGGAGGGCCAGGTCCCCGATGACGCCCAGGTGTGGGTGAGTCTATAGACTCAGACACCAGAATGGTCCTTTTACAAGATACACAACCCATTCTACACTCAATTGCGTCCCATAAATCAGGTTAACCTTTTCAGCGCAGCTCGGAGAAAATTAATTACTCATATCAGAGCACATGACCTTTTTCCCAGGCAGGGTGAAGTGAACAGCTCTGGAGTGCTGGGCTTGCTGCTCCCCACACTGCGGCAACCCCGCCTTGAGGACCCAGCCCAGGCCCACGATGCAACCTCCCTGCTTCCTGGGGGACTGTGCAGAGCAGCTGAGTGTCCCTCCAGAGCCAGAGAGCCCCTCCCTGGGTCTTCTGCATAGATGATGGAAGGAATTCTCCTCCTGTTTCTCTGGTGGGCCTGAGCCTGGTTGCATAAGGGAGGGAGGAAGGGAATGATCCATGTTCTCTTCTAGGGAGAGTTTCTAGAAACCCAGGAGAACCCTCACTGGGCCTCAGATGGTAGGCTGGCCGCACACGGACACCCGCCGATTTCACCTCCCCCTCGGACACCATCCAACCTGTGGCCACCTAGGTGCCCAACTAGTGACCCAAGCAAACAGTAATCCATCACCCACCTAACCATGTGATAGACAGCCACACAGTGACTCTGTGCTACTTCAAATTCACTCTTATTTTGTGCAACTCTGGGAACACGGGTGAGAAGGGACATAGGTCCTGCCCTTAGTGAGCTTAAAATGCTCATCTGGGAATGCAAGGCACAAAGGAAGTTACAAGGTGGCCCAGGACGACTGAGTACCCAAGGCAGGGTCTGAGTTCATCTTTGACTTTTTTTCTTTTCTTCTAGGAATTGGTCAGTTTTTGTCTTCTCTGTGCCTGTAGTTGTCAGCTGCAGGCAACAGAGGGCAGGCCAGTCAGTGTCATCTAGTCTCTTGACCATTGTCCCAGCCGTACTTGCACATCCTGGTAGCAAGGACTAGGTGCCAAGGTTTGGAGCTTTGCCTTTGAAGCTGACCAGATTTTCTCCTTGAAGCTTGGCCCTGCCACTTATTAGCTGGGGGTCCTTGGGCAACTTACCTAAGCTTTTTTTTTTTTTTTTTTTTTTTTGAGACAGTGTCTCACTATGCTGTTCAGGCTGGCCTTGAGCTCACTTTTGTAGCTCAGGCTGGTCTTGAACTCACACCAATCCTCCTGCCTCAGCCTCCTGAGTGTTGGGATTACAAGTGTGTGCCATCATGCCCAGCCTCATGCCCAGCTTTTGAGCATTCATTTATTGTCCCCTTGATGGGTGTTAGAAGACCTACCTTTCAGGGAAGCTGTATAAATTCAAAAAGATAATATTTGTATAGCCTTAGCACAGTGCCTGACACTTAGCAAGTGTTCATTAAATGTCCACTCTAATAATAATAATAATAATAATAATAATTATTATTATTATTAGTTGCTGGTAGGATTCTTGGCAAATCAGTAATCACAGTTCCTAAGCTGAGGCTGCAGAAGCCACGTGCCCTGCAGGGTGCACTGAGGACACAGTGCAGGAGGTGGCCAGCTGGTTCACCTTTCCTATCTGGACTGGTGTGCTTGTGCCCCTGACCATAAGCAGGACCTAGAGGCTTAGTGTCCTGGTTACGGCCCAGGGAATGACAGGCAGTGCCAGGACCTCAACTCAGGAAGTTCTTCTTGTTCTTACTGTGGCTCAGAGTTCTAAATCTCAGTGGCAGAATTCCCTGCCTGGGGGGCACTGACACTCATAAAAGCCCACAGTCTGTGGCCTCCTGCCCATCTGCGGGGTTGCTCAGGGGTGGGATCAGGGGATGGATGAAGATAGAGAACTTCATGGCAATGAGGAGGGCATGGCCACTTGATGGGGGATAGCAGAGGGTCCAAGGTGCCAATGAGCTGCAGAGGATTCAAGTGCAATCAGCAATGGAGGGTGCTCACTGTGTGCGCCATGCCCAGGTGCTATCCTCAGTGCCATGGACCCTGTGGTCCAACACCACAGCAACCTGAGGACTCTGAGACGGGTCAACCCAGCTGCAACAGGAGCTGCATTCTTGAGATATCTATCTGTACACCCAAGTGCCAGCCTGCTGCCTTGCTTAGCTGGCTTAGGGTGCCTCACTCACCAACTGACCCCGAGCTCTTTTAGATCCACCTGTCTCAGAGCTGCCGGTCATCCCATTTCCACATCACTCTGTGCCGGGCCCCATTGGCAATGGCCACTGATTCAGTGGACACTGGGAGTTTCTAGCAAAGTTCTGGGACCATTGCCATGGGTCAACCTGAGCCGGTCTTTGAACAGGAACACTTTGCACTTGGGAGTTGTGAGCAGCCACTTGGTTATCCAAGTGTGCAAAGCTGAAGGGGCAGGAAGTGAAGATTTAGAGAACAAAACAGAGTGTGAAGGTTCTGGGCTTCCATCTGCTTGATAATCCTTTAGACATTGGTCTCTGATCCCTCCTTTGGGGTCTGCAAAATGCCCCTGCATTCTCTGAATGCCTGCTTTAAAGGATCCCATTCTTGTCCACTGGTTGCTATTTCCAGCCACCCACAAATCTTTCACATAGTAGTGAGGGTGGGGCTCCCACCCTACCATCCTGGGGGGGGTGCAGAGGATAAAACAGTGGGGGATGGAAAGGGAGTCACAGAGTGTCAGTCAAAGGCAGGTGACAGAACATGTCACAGGAGTGCGAGGAAGGTGAAGAGATCAGCCATCTGTGTGAGACATGGACACACATGCACTGACCGAAAGAATGAATGGGAGACAGAGCCAAAGTTCATCAACGACGCCCTCTTCTGTAAAGAGAGGCAGCAGAGGCGAGGAGCCCCACAGAAATGCAAGGGCACACTGAGGACAGATCCCTTTGTATGGCGCAGGCCCAGAGCCGCTGCCCTAAGATAACCCCTGCCCCATGCTGCCTGCCTCTGGGCTCTTCTGCACAGCTGGACAGAGGCCCACTGCTCCGTGGCTGATCCAGCCACTGCCCAGGGGAATGGCTGGAGCTATGTGTAGCTCTGAGGCTGGAGAGAAAGCAGTGACTAGGATTCGATGTTGATCTGCCTTCTACCTTCATCTCAGCCCCCATCACACACAGACATTCAGAAGGGCTCTCATACATTAAGCGTACACACATAGATAAGGCAACTGACACACAGACATGCTTTAACACACACAGGTACATACATAGACACAATGAGCCACATGCAGACATATGCATAGCCAGGCTCTCAACTTACTGACACATTGACATTCACAGCTACACATACAGACACACAGACATACTCTCACACAAACACTGACACACACACACATGCACCCATTGACATATAGTTATAGGCACATACACCACTGACACAATGACATACACACACAGATACACTAACAGACACACACACTGACATCCACACAGACATGTGCTCTATAATGCCAAGGCATACATTCACATATGCATAAAAGCACAGACATACACATGCAGACAAATGCAAATTTTTTAGACATATACAAATGTACAGCAACACTCAAAGACACAAGGACATTCAAGGACCCAGAGACACACACAGAAACCTACACTCACAGAGATCTACACAAACACAGATAGCAGTTGTATGCTGTTTGCTGCAGATTCCCAGACAGCCACAGATACAGGCACACAGAGACGCAGACACAAAGCACAGGTGTGTGACACGAGATACGTGTGCAGATAGATGCAGGCACATATTCAGGGCAGACACACAGCTCCCCAGATTGTGGGCACACAGCGCTATGCAGATGTAGCCCCGGGTCCCTGAGGCCAGCTGGGCTGGCAGGGAGGCCCCATACCAGCTTGCCCTCGGGTGTTGCTCTCATGTTACGATTGCTGAAAATGTCACGCAGGGAGGGCAGGACCCCGAGCTTGTGCTGCTGGCCACTAGCAGGCTTGTGTGGGGAGGACACTATTGCCTCAGCTTCTAGGAGAGGGATGGGCCTTAAAAAGACTCTGGGACAGGGCTGACACAGGAGGGTGCTGTGTGGCCTGAGAGTGCAGGAAGGACGCCCTACTCCACTCCCACCTGGCTTCCTTGGTCTCAACCTGGGTGCAAAAACAGGGTTTCCTGGTGCCTTCTTGGGGTTGAGTCATGCCAAGCTCCTGCTGAGAACCGGCAGCCCTTCATCTGGTCCTGGTGATTGACCATGGTTGGGTATATGCATGTAAGTGTGTGCACCTAGGCATGCATGTCTGTGGGCACACATACATATGTATATGTTTAGGTTTATGCATGCATGTGCATACACATGATCACAGGTGTGCATAGGCACATGGTACATGTGTGTGTAGTTTTGGTGTTTACATGTGTGCCAAGTATGCTTGCGCATGCATGCAGCCACACATGTTGGCGCCAGGTCTGCCTGTGCTCATGGAAGTGTGGATGTGTTCACAGCAAGAGCCTTCTGAGCTGTCATTGCTGTCGTGCATTCCACGTTCTTCAGCCTGGGGCAGCTCCAGATGTTGTGCCAGCAATCCTCATTCACCACAGAAAATCAAACAAACAAATGAAAAATTAACGCTATTGTTAGCCAGGGATGTCCCCGAGCCGATGAAGCTGCCTCCAGCCAGCCCAGCTGGTGCAGATGGTGGAAGCTCTAGGGCTCACCTTGGGCTCTGGCTCTGGTACAGGCAGCATTATCAGGAATCTGGCAAGAGCAGGCTGCCATGGCTTGGGTCCTGATGTGACCACAAGGCAATCAGGGCCTCTGGTAGTGCCTGTCTCTCCTACCCATCCCATCCCATGTCTCCTAAAATGTGTGGCTTCAGGGCAGGAGGGTACCTGCACATACCTGGCGCCTAGCACATACTAGGTGCTTACTAAGTGATGTTAACAGGATTGATCCTTTCATACAATGTCCCACAGCAATGGCATCTGACAGATTGGTCATCTGAGGCTAAGAGAGGTTGTTTAGATTATCCAAGGTTATAGCTTGTAGACTGGGGCACTAGAGCTCAAATCCATCTCCAGTGACCTCTAAAATTCATGATCTTTCTACTCTACTGCAAGTGTGTATTTACATGGTGGATTGAAGATGCCTGAAACACACATGCTTAGAGACACACACACAGGGCAGGGCTTCTCTCTCTCTCTCTCTCTCTCTCTCTCTCTCTCTCTCTCTCTCTCCTGTGCACCTTGGCTTTTCCTGATTCCAGTTCTTCCAGCATCCCCACCCCCACAGCAGTGCTAGACCCCTGTGTGTGATTATGTTCCTGCTTCCCAGGGTGAGAAGTGCTCACATCCAGAGAAATGACAATGGTGCCTCATTATCCAGCCGCTTTCATTGTTCCTGGGACTTTCTCATTTGAATTCTTCCCAAGAATCAGAATGAGTAATTTTAGATGGAAATACATAAAAAACAATAATTACCAGTGGCTGTGTAGTAGTAAACAGTTCTGCTGAGTGTGTCCTACCCATCCTTGGTCGTGTCTTTCTCATCCGCTCCAGCCTTGAGCCTACAGCTTGGATTAACTAGGCTGGGGACAGACATCTGAGGGAGGAGGCAGAACACCCTCGGAGGGGGCCAAGGGCTTCTGGAGGCCCCGGGCAGAGGTCCTTGTCCAAGGGCTAAGAAGCCTTGTGCAGACTGGAGGTTACTGGAAAGCTCCCCAGGACAGTACTCAGGCTGCTGGCCCAGCTCTGGGTGCCGGTGTCCATGGATACAGCAAAGTGACCAGGTGAGGTGTGCCTTTCTGCATGTGTGAGCCTGTGTCTGAATGTGAGACGGTGTGAGTGGTGCTGTGCGTTTCGGGTGTGGCCACGTGTGGATTAGTGTCTTCAGTGAGTGTTACTACGGCTGTTGACTTGTGACTATTTGTGGCAGCATGTCCATGTGGCTTCTGTAGGTGAGTTCACGTGTCCATCCATGTACATATCCATAGGGATGAGGGGCCTGGGGGACATGCATTGATCTATGCACCTGTGGGTGACCAAATAGCTCCCTATGCATGTGTGTGGCTGGCAAAATCCATGTATGCACATGTGTGATATGTATGTGGCCGCAGGCCCCTGGGTGAGCCTTTGTGGTATTGAGGCAGGGTGGTGGTGGTGGTGCTGTTAGAATCTTCTTAGAATTCAAGGTCATTTCTGATGGCAGGCCCTTGGGTGTTCAGTACCAGTCATTTAAAACATCACTGTTTGGGCCAGCTGTATTGCAGGTACAGTACAGGACTGCACTCCTGGGGCTGGAAGTTATGATGAGAGACAGGGGTAATTGTATCATATTCTGGTAACTGTAGCATCATCATTTCTGATAGTTACTACAAAGGCAAAGAACCCAGGTGTGTGCGAGACCCTGAGGGTTCTAATTTAGCTTGAAGGCTAAGGAGGTACACTTCACCTGGTCACTTTGCTGTATCCATGGACACTGGCACCCAGAGTTTGGCCAGCAGCCTGGGATCTGTAGGGCCAGGGAGATAGCTCGGCAGTTTAAGCACCTGCCTGGCAAGCACAAGGACCTGGGTTTGATTTCTAGTACAGCATGCCATGCCGGCCCTGAAACAGAGCATAGTGGCACACACCTGTAATCTCAGTGCTGGGGAGGCTGAAAACAGGAGGATCATTGCGAGTCTGAGCTATGTAGCAAGACCTTGTACCAAATTTAAGATGACAATGACAATCAAAAGAAAACTAAAGAAGCGTAGGAACCAGCCAGGCAGGGGTACCGAGCTGGGTCCGGGGAAGAAGAGTGTGCAGGCAGAAGGAACCATATCTGCAAAGACTCTGTGTGCAAGAGAACAAGTCTGGGAGAAATCACAAGAGGGCAGGGAGAAGGCCAGGCAGTGGCAGGCACCAGATCTCAGAGGCTTTCCGGTGATGGGAGAGGCTTTGTTTGATCTTTATGCTACAAACAACAGCAAAGTTCTGAAGTGACCTGTTTTGAAGATAAGGGTGAGGATGCTGAGAGGAAGCGTGAAGTGGGGGAGGAGTGGGGATGTAGAGCCCCAGGCAAGGGATAGGGTTGGGTTAGCTTACGGAGTGGGAAACGGTGAAGATGCGAAGACAGGAAGAGATGCGAGGAATACTTTGAGATTGCCATGGATGAGTGCTCATGGTGGTGGTGGTGGTGGGGGGGGGGGAGGAAAGTGTCTGGATGACTTCCAGGGTTGGTTGCAGCTTCAGGCTTGTTAAAAGCACCAAAGTATGGCCGGCAAGATGGTTCAGCGGTGTAACGCACCTGCTTAGGAAAGCTTAGGCAACTGCAGGGCCCGCGGTTTGATCCCT
>PVKN010009959.1:0-23174 GCA_004027915.1 Capromys pilorides
TTACTCTCTGCTCCGGTGAGTTGGTTGAGTTGGTTGTTCTGCCGCCATGAACTGAATGCCCTCTGCCCTGTTCCACTCAGCCTTGGACCAGCCGAATATGGACTGAAACCTCCAGCAACTGTGAGCTAAATAAACCTTTCATTCCTTCATTCTGAGTGTCGGGTATTTGTCCCAGCAACGAGTAAAAGTAACTAAGACAAGATAGAATACTGTTTTATTTATTTTTTGAGACAGGGTCTTGCTATGTATTGTAGACTGGCCTTGAACTCATTTATAACCCAGGCTGGCTTCAACCTTGTGGTGATCTTCCTGCCTTGGCCCCTAGTACTGGGATTACAGGAATGTGCCATCATAGCCAGCCTAAATGATGAGGTTTTAATTATATTTCTTGTTGGATTTTTATATAAGGTATACAACCTGTGACCAGCATCTCAGCCAAGAGATAGAACTTTTCCATCATTCCAGAAAGCTATCTCAGAACCCTTCCCAGGGCCAGGGAGATGGTTCAGTAGCATAAGCACCTACCTGGCAAGTGTAAGGTCCCGAGTTCTGTCCCCAGTACTGAAAAAAAAAAAAAAAAAGAGAAAGAAAACCAAAAACTCTCCACAGTGAATCATACCCTCCCCACTCGCCTCTGCTATGCCTAATTTCAAGCTTCTCGTAAGTAGAATTGCATTTTTTTTGTCTTTTTGAGACAGAGTCTTGCTATGCAGTTCATGCTGGCCTTGAGCTCACTTTTTTTTCTTTTTGCAGAACCGGGGGATCAAACTCAGGACCTTGCACTTGCCAGGCAGGCACTTGTGCCCCTGAACTATCTCCCCAGCCCCTCCATGAGCTCACTTTTGTAGCCCAGGCTAGTCTTGAACTTGCACCAATTGTCCTGCCTCAGCCTCCCAAGTGCTGAGATTATAGGTGTGCACCACCATACCCTGCTCTCAAATTGCATTTTTATTGGTTCTTCTTGTGGTTATGGGGATTGAACCCAGGGCCTTTGTGCTGAGCTACATCCTCAACAGTTTTCTTTTCAGACAGGGTCTAAGTTGCCCACGCTGGGCTCAAATTTGTGACCTTCCTTCCTCAGCCTTCCAGGGTGTGGGGATGATAGGTGTGCATCACCTTCCATGGCTAGCATGTTTGTGAGATTCATCCATGTTGACAGTATATCAGAATTTTGTTTTTTTTTTTTGTTTTTTGTTTTCTTTTTTGCTTTTGAGGCAGGGCCTCCCAGTGTAGTTCAGGTTGTCCTTGAGCTCCCTACATAGCCCAGGCTGGTCTGAAATACATGACAATGTTCCTGCCCCTGCCTTTGGAGTGCCAGGATTGCAGGTGTGTGCCACTAGGTCCAACTTTTTATTGATGAGTTGTATTTCACTGAACACAATAGTTTTCAGTGCTCTTGGAACTTTTGAGATTGTTTTCAATTTCTGGTTATTATAAATACAGCTGCATTGACTATGCATTCATGTCTTTTTGTTGATGTTTTCACTTGTTTGTTAAATAAGAATGGAATTGCTGGGTCACATGATTTTTAAGTTCACATCAGTTTCCCAGAATGCATATACGCTACCACTAGTGAGATACAAGGGCTCCTTGTTAGGGGTTTTAGAAGTGGTGCTCTGGGGTAGGAAGGGAGGGAAGTGTAGGAATGTCAGCTTAAGACATCTGCTCAGAGCCTCAAGTTTAGGTGGCTTTTTTGTTTCTATTTCCTCTCCCTCTCCTTTTCCTCCTCCATCCCCAATGAGCACACCCAACCTCTATGGGTCTCCTTCTTTCTAGTTCTGCCTCGCACAGTGGATACAGATAGTGTCACAACACTTTACCAATTGCTCTTCCAGGGCCACCTGCCTTGCATCCTGTCTTATGAGCATGCCTGTGACTGGGGTGGGTGTTTATGTGTTCATGACCCCATTTCAGGGCTCAGCCCTCCAAGGCCTGGGAGAGGGCAGACCCAGCTTTTTTTTTTTATTGAACCCAGTAGTAGACCAGAGAAGTGGAGTGCTGCGTAATAGCTGTGGATAGGAAAGAGGGTGGACCTCAACAGTGCTTATGGAGGCATCCTTGGGACCTGAGATCTGTAGGCCACAGCTTCCTCCAACACTACTCCTCTGGGGTCATCAGCACCTTGAGGGCCCAGAATACCTGTTATTTTCTCCATAGAAATGCCCAAGGGGACTTCCCCAGCCCTAGAGATGGCAAAGCAGTTGTCTTGGATCTCAGGCTAAATGAAACTAGGGGTTAAGACAGGGAAATGGGGCTTCCAATCTTGGCTCTGACCTGGGGGGTGACTTGAAGCCTGGTGGTACTAGATTTCCTGGCACAGTAGGACCTGTTGGACCTTCATGAGAGGCTATCTTGACCTGGATACTGTGGGTTGGGGTGCCGGTCAGAGCCCCATATTCTGGTAGCCACCATGTGCCAGGGGCCATGAATGTCACCCTGGCCAGACACTCTCTGGCCTGATAAGGCTCCTTATCTATCTGTGTGTCCGTTATCTGTGTAGGATGCTACGGCATGAGAAAAAAGATGCAAGATGCGGGCTTTTCAGCTTTTATTACAAAATGATCAAGATTCCAGCCTAATTTCCCAACAAAAGTCACCAACTCAAAGCTTGATCAGGTCAGGGCCTCTCTGCCTAGGGAGCAGGCAGGCTGAAAGGAGCAGGGCCTCCCTCAGACCACCCAACACTGCATCCTCCTTTGCCCCCCCCAATAGACACAAATCTGTAGAGGATGCTCTTGCTGTTGCTCACTGGGCCTCATTGAAGCGGGTCACCATTGTCTTGTGCAGCGTCTCCTTGTAGGACTCAGTTGAGGTGACCCCATAGGAGCTTCCCCTGGCACCTAGGCCAGAGCCCCGCACCCGTGTTTGGGCCTGTAAGAGGAAGACGGGTTCCATCAGGTTGTTGTGGGGTGTAGAGGGAAGTGCTGGGGACTGCAGGCTCACACACTCACCTCAATGGGTGTGACAATGCCTTGCTTCTTGCGTCCCAAGCCACTACCTTCTTTCCAGCCCATGGCTTGGAGCATGCGACTGCCAATGTTGTCACTGCCCAGACCATCCCGGGTGGGCTGCTCAAAGTCACTGCAGGGGGCAACATGGAGTGTCAACAGGCAGTGATGTAGAGTGTGAGCAGAGGGGTCTGGTCATCACCCCCGCACCCCTGCACTTGCACTCACACGGAGGCTGTGGATATGCCACCATACTTCCTCCTCTTCGGCTCTGGTGGTTCAGGGATGCCATACTTCTCCCTGCGTTCAGCTGCACGGTCCCGGTACTTCATTTGCTAAAGATTGTGGATGTGTACATACATAAGAATGTCAGAGAACTGACTGTTGTTTTTAGGAACCATGAGTGTGGGTGGGTAGGTTCCCACAGGGAGCTGGATGTGGCTGACAGAACCCAGGCCTGACACTCTGGGCATGAGCAGCTGAGTGGGGTACCTAGGAAGAGGCCTCACAAAACAGGATGACTGATGGCTGTCAGTATCCCTGGCTAAAAACCTTGAAGTTTTCCTGAGGCCCAGGCACTGAGAAGGGACAGGATGGATGGAACCCAGGAATGGGTCACACTCACCTCCATGTCATTTTTCTCTAGTGCCTCTAGCTCATTTTCTGACAAGTGAGCTCGCCGGTGAATCTCAAGGTTTTGCTGTAAGGGAACAAGACCCAGAGTAAGTGGCTGAGCTGGAGCAGGTCAGATAAGAGGTTCCCTGACAGCCCTACTGGCAATTACCTTGTGGAGGCCAGAGAGCTGCTGGTGCCGGATGAGCGCTTCCTTGCTGGGGAACTGGCGCCTGCACAGCAGACAGGCCAGTTTCTGCCAGTCTGTGAGCTTCTCCTCCCTCTCAGGACCCCCGCGCTCCTGCTCCTCCTCACTGTCACTCTCCCCACTGTAGGCTGCCACCAACCCCCGAGGTGGACTCTGTAGAGGGCGAGGGCTGGTCAGGCTCAGGCAATCAGAGCTCCCCACTGTTCCCTCCTGCTCTGCCTCCCCTCCACTCACTGGGCGGTCTTCGCTGGCCAGTTTCTGGAGATCCATGCTGGTGTGTTGTCTCTCAGCTAGTGCTCCCTGAGGTGGGGGGACACAGAAACTGAGGGCTCCACAGAGGGCCAAGAGGAATGGAAAGAACATAGGGCAGAGTGTAAGTAGGTGGCCCCAACGCACCTTCTTCTCAAGGATGGCATAGCCGGCATCTGCGGTGGCTGACTCCCGCCTTTCATCATCTCGCAGAGAGCTGATGGGCTGGAAGCTGTTTTTGAAGTTTTCTTTTTGTTTGTTGAGACTGCGTGCCCAGCGTTCCATGTCCTTGGCAATCTGGATAAGACTCCAAGGTGAGACTCCCAGGAACCCTCAAATTGCCATGGCCACCAACTTTATCCACTGGCCCATGGTCCTGGTAGCAGCCCATCTTCCTTCTTGTTGTGAACCTCAAAGCCTTGTCTCTGGTCCAAACCACCACAGCAGGCTGTACCCGGCCTCTGACAGACCATAAACCACTTCCTCTAAATCCTTCCCTGGTGTCCTATCACACCAAGAGCAAAGCCAAACTTGTGACCAGGGCCGGCAAGGGGCTTTGCCCCAGCTTCCGCTGGCCTCTTCTCCAAAAACTCCCGGCACCTCCCCTCCATGCCCCCAGTTGCAGTGGTTTGTGAGTAACAGATGGCAGGAACAGTCCAGGCAGAGCACTGGGCTGCCAGAGGAGGCAGACATCTAGGGTTGGAGGCAAAACAAGGTGAGAGGCAGCAATGCAAGTTTCTATTTCTCTGTTCTCAGCCACTAGTGCTCTTTACCAAACGCCTTACTAGCTATGCCCTGTACTTCTGCCAGGTGCCTTTATGCCATGTTTCCACGTTTTTCAGAACTCATAAGACTGCCTATCAGTTTATTTACTTATCTATTTTGAGGCAGGCACTTGCTATATAGTTCAGGCTGACCCTGAGCTCACTGTGTAGCTCAGGCTGGTCTCAAACCCATGGCGACACTCCTGTCTCAGACTCCAAAGTGCTGGGATTGCAAGCGAGAGCCACCATGACCAGTCTGTGCATCATTTTAATTTATATGTGTGACCTGATGCAACTTTCCATGTTGTTTTCCCTAGCACACACCACCATTTTTAGAATTCCCCAGGCTGTCGAGGGAATGTTTAGTGCTTCTTTTTTTTTTTAAAGTTTAAAGACAGGGTACTATATAGTTCAGGCGGGCCTTGAAATCCCAGAAATCTTCCTGCCTCAGCCTCCTGAGTACTGGGGTTACAGGTGGGCAAAACCACACCTGGCTTCGGGCTTGCTTTCAAGCTACACATTGATGGTCAGGCCCTGATGGCCAGACCCTTCTTTCAGATAGTGAGTCTCTCTACTGTCCACTAACCACAGAACTCTAGCATGGTTCCTTTCGTGCCCACTTCCTCATGGGCCTATGAACATTCCTTTGGGATACACAGACATCTAACAGCAGTATGTGAGGGTTTCTACTGGGGACAGAGGAAAGCTGATAGGGCTCACTCACATGACAAAAGCCACCCCCCATAAGTGAACAGCCCTGCTGTTAGCCGGACTTCTCTACCTCAAAAGGACTGTCTGGAGCAGTCACTGACCAAGCCCTGCTCCCTAGGCAGTAGGGACAAGATATGACACAACACAGACACAAAACAGCTAGGCAGTGGCTGAGAATTCACCTGTTGGGCTGTCTTGGTCTTGTGCTTCTCCTTCTTCTCTTTGCCCTCCTTTGATGGCGCCGTCTCTTTATGTCCATCAGCTGACTGCTCCAAGGCGGGAACATAGGTCCTCCTCTCCCCATCCCAGTACAGGTACTGCTGGCTCTGAGCATTATAGTAATACTGGGAGAAGGGAGCAAAGAGGGGACATGAAGGAAGACTTTGAGGAGAGGAACCACTGGGACAGTGGCTGCCTAACCCCATTCCAACTCTCCCTGACCTGCTCCATTACCTGAGAGTTGGGATCATAGTAGAGGCCGGTCTGGGGGTCATAGTAATAGCCGGATGTCTCATCATACTGGTAGGTGGAGACATCAGGAACAGCTGCCAGGGGCAGAGGTGGAGATGAGGGGGCCACAATCATTCTACTTTGTGAAGAAATTCCTGCCCAAGACCTACAGGCTGTGACTACTTACGGTACTGGTTGTAGGACTCCTGGGCAGTGGGGCTGGTGGCCGGTGGTAGGGCAGAGCTGGGATGGGTGGGGCTCTGGAGCTCAGATTTGAGCACAGCAGGTGACATGATGGTATACGACTGGTCATGGTGCAAACAGAACAGGGATTGGTGTCTGTCAATGCCAACTCTATCCACATAGGATCCCCCCGCCTTCCTGAATTTCCCTGGAGCCCACTCACCTGGCTGTTGGCAGCAGTGCCTTGGCTGCTGCTTGCCTCAGCTGCCGATTGTTGGTAGAGGCCGGGGGCAGCACCAGGCTGGGCACGAGAAAAAGCCTGTAGTGACACAGAGTCTGCCCCAGACTCCAGGGAGGACTCAGGACCTGGTACGAAGGACAGGGAGAAGGATGCCCATGAATAGTGGGGCATGGGACCCTATAACTGCAGGCTCCACTGTGGGCTCAGGGAGAGATGCTAGGGCTCACCTGCTCCAGCTGGGTCTCCTTTGGTTCCAGTAATGCCAGGTCCCTTGGTGCCTTTGAGGTAGCCATGGGCATAGAGGGAGTCTGTGCCCTGGCTGCCGCCGTAGCTCTCATCCTGTTGATAGTAGCTGTAGTCGACCGATGGCTCCTCAGGGGTGGCCCAGGCACCCTCCCCACCCTGGGAGGCCTGAGAGGCAGGTGGAGGGTATTATTAGAACAGGAGGGACAGGAAGTAGGAGTAACCTGCTAGAAACATCTATCCTACATGTGGGGCGAATATTCTGCCTGACAGATAAACATGTAGCCATATGACATGAGTCAATGCGAGGGCTGCTTGGCCATGGGAAGGAGCAGTGACAGAATCAAGGCTGGAAACAGGATGCATGCCCAAATATTCCTAGGGCAGATATTGGTGGTTTGCACACATGTGTGATATATATGTGTTGGGCATCAGACCAAGGAGGATGCTCCATCCTCCTTGTTTCCTTTTTTATTTTTTTGTGGTACTGAGGATAGAACCCAGGGATGTTCTGCCCCTGAGCTATGTTCCCAGCTCTTTTTGTATTTTAGTTTGAGACAAGGTTTCACTAAATGGCTCAGACTAGCATGCACTATCACATCCTCCCATTATTTTCTTTTTCTTCTCTCAGTTTTGGTGGTACTGAGGATTGAACCCTGGCCCTTCCTACTGAGCTATAACCCCAGGCCTTTTATAATTATTTATTGTGAGACAAAGTCTTGCTAAGTTCTGCAGACTCAGCTCAAACTTGTGGTCCTCTTTCCTCAGCCTCCCAGAGTACTGGGATTATAGGCATGGGTCACTGTGCCCAGCTTCCTTCCACTTCTTTAGTCTCTTCTCCCAATTATTTTCTCCTGCTTATAAATTCTTTTTAATTCAAGAATGTATGGGATATATGTGCATGACATATATAACATAGCTTATATACATGGGGAATACATAACACATCGCATCAATTCAGGACAACAAAGGATTGTATCCAACAGAACAGAGCACCAGCACTGACAGCACTGTCAATGAGAGCTCAGGAGGTGATTGGGAAGGGAGCTGCAGAAGACAGAGTTGGAACCAATCAGGGCATCTAGAGCTGGGAACAGGGTGAAGGGTCCATGCCAGCTGCTTCAAGGCTGTGTGTCCTTGGACAGCAAGCCAGCCCTGCTGTTTGCATAGAGGGTATAGCACGGTTGAGAAAGCCAGGCATCAGGGAACTGGGGTGCAAGGGCTAAGTACCTGTGAGATGGCCCACTGGGCTGCAGCAATGGCAGTACTGGCCACAGAGGCAGCGTTGATGCGACTGCCTTCATTGGAGGCCATGTCCCTGGGGAAGATGTAGAGACTAGGAGTGAAATGGGAGGCCTTGAGCTAGGGGGCAAGCTGGGAGGGGACACAGGGGTAGCCCTGACCTCTTAGAACCCTTGGCAAACTCAACGTTGATGGTCTTCCCGTCAATGGTGAGTGGTGGGTGCAAGGCTTGCAGGATCTGCAGCAGCTGGGCTGCCTCCTACAGGTGGAGGAGTGGCAGGGACAGAAGGGTCAGGCCCGGGGAGGCCCCCGGCTCCATTGCCCCATTTCCAGGCTTGGGGCCGCGGTGCACGTAAGGGGAAGGGCCCCTCCTCCCCACCCTGGGGGCCGGGACCCTGGCTGCCCGGCCCCCCCCTGTGCCGCCCTCACCACGATGGTGGAGAGCTGGATGAAGGCGAAGCCTCGGTTCAGTTGGGTCTGCTTGTCCTTGATGACACGCACATTGGAGGAGGACAGCACCGCGTAGGGTGCTAGGGCCCCCAAGATGGAGTCCATAGTACTGTGTGGGTTCAGGTTGCGCAAGATGATGGCTGTGGGAAGGGGCCAGCATGGGTCACTGTCCCCAGCTTCCCCCTACTTCTTTAGTTTCCTCTCCTAATTATTTTATACTATTTATAAATTCCTTTTAACTCAAGAATGTATGGGATATATGTGCCTGACATATATAACACAGCATATATACATGGGGAATAGATAACACATCATATCATTCAGGACAATAAAGAATCCCACCCAACAGTCTCAACAGTCTGCTCCAGCCTCCATTGCAGTTCCCCACTACTCTCTGGCCTCTGGTATTCCTGTCTGTGCATCTGCTGCTTCCTCCTGGGTAAACTGCTCGTTGGCCCATGTGCCAGCTGTCACTCCTCTGCTGAGAACCTCTCCCGTACAGTCCCAAGCTGGGTGTGTGTGTGGGGGGGGGGGGAGGGGATCCTCCCCCTGCATCACATGTTCACCCTCCACAGTGGAAACTCACGGTGACCAAATTCTACTCACTACCATTTCTCTCTGGCCTTTGCAGGCCCAAGCCAGGCTCCTGAGCACAGAGGAAGAAGGAATGACTGACTCACTGTCATTGGCATTCTCTGAGCTCGGCTCTGAGCCCTGTGACAGTGCTTGAGATGCCAGAACTCCCTGGGCCTGGTAGGGCTGGGGCAGCGGGAGCAGGCCCTGGCTGAGCTCTCGCCCGCCCAGAGGCAGTGCCTGTGGATCCAGCCTTGCACCGAGGGGCAGCTTCTGCTCTGCCTCTGTCAGGGATGGGGGAAGAGAGGTTTAGTGACCAGGGGGTAGGGGAGGCTCCAAGGCTTATCAACCCCCCCAAGTCCTGAGCCCACTGCCTTCCTCCCCACCCCCATGTCCTTGGGAGTGGAAGGTAGGTGGATCTCACCTGACTTGGGCACCCCACATTTGAAGCACTTCTCTCGACGTTTGAAGTTCTGGACACCACACTGTGAGGCATAGGCCAGGCAGTCAGAGGACTCATGGCTTTCCACAGCACCTCCTGGATGCAGAGATTCCCCCAGCGAACCCCACAATTCCCCAGGAAGGGAGGTCTCAAGATAGTGGTGGTTTTTGGGAACAATGGTTGTTATTCTTGGTCCTGTGGATCTTCCTTTATGGCCTCAAACTGGTCCATGGATTCCTTAGCTCAAGAATTGATACTTCCCTCACTGCTTACAACTGCTGGGTCCTTAGCCCACTGACTCCCAGAAGACCTGTCCCCCTTAGTCCCTTTAGCAGGCTGTCTCTCCCAAGACTTGCTTCTCCACTCAGATATCTTCAGTGTTTCCTCCCTATAAGCCACAACCTCTTGCTATAATTCACTTTAATGTGTAGGAATGGGTTAGAATCACGGTACTTTGGAGAAAGTTTTCTCCAGAATTCCAGCCTTTAGATACTTCCCTTTCAGGGCTTCTGGGTTAGCTAAGTGGTTTAAGCACCTGTGCAGGCAATCCCAGTCAGGAACAGGGGACAGTGATTCAATCTCCACCCCTACCCTTAAGGCAGCTTGAGCTAGCAAAAAAAAAAAAAAAAAAAGATACCTCCTTTTGTATTAATTATTGTGGCTGTCCTACTAACATGGTTTGAAACTATCTCATTGTTATTTCTTTCTCATTAAAATTAATAAAATTTTAAAAAAATAACAAAAAAATAAATATAAAACTTGAAAAAGTAGATAACTCCTTACCACTTTCTATGCCTGTTCCAGAGGTCAGTACTAAGCACTGCTATGCCAGGCTCTGAACATGTAGCCAGAAAACAGGGCCTCTACAAATCATACACCTAGAGGCTCAGGGAGGGAAGCAGGCTGAGAGTGGTGCCACTCACCAGTGTTAGATGTGCTGGGTCCAGCAGTATGGTTTTGCTGGGAAGGGATTCCTAGCAAAGTGAACAATGGATTTTCTATAGCTGGTATAGGGGGCAAGCAGGGAGGCAAAAGCTGAGACTGGGAAGGAAAGATGATGCCAGATGCCAGATGATCTCATGCTTAAATTCAAAGTCATGAGGGTCTTAAGCAGAGAAGGGGCACAGTCAGAGCTGGAGAAAGAAAACGTGGCCTCTGCAGACCACACACCCTTCTCAGCTACAGGAGAAAGGCAAGAGGCCAGCATACTAGACAGGGCTCTACAGCAACACTGGGAGGGCTTGAGGGTAGGAATGGCAAGGGAGAGAAGGTAGCATTTCTGTGATGGGAGAGATGGAACCCAATAACCAGGAGTGTGTGTGTCACAAAGGGGAGGAAGGAAGGAAGAAAAGAAAACCCTGGCTTTGAGGAACATCTGAAAATACAGAGGAAAGAAGTGTTGCTCTCACTTTGTCCCTACCTCTCTGGAGAGGCACTAGCCATCTGATAAGACTTTTATTTTGATGACAGATGCCACTCACCCAAGAAAGTACTTCTTTGGGACAGGACTGGTGCCCCCACTAGCTCTCAGTCTTTCTATCAGATCTCAGGACTGACAGATGGCATGGGAGTGGGGACTATACAATTAAAACACAAAGCAGACCTGAGGCCACTCGGGCTCACATGTGAGGGCACCTGTGGTCCCTGTGAGTAGAAGCAACTCTCACAGTACCAACTCTCTAGGTCTCATCTTTCTCTTGGGCAATGTGGAGATGATCACAAAACTTAAGAACCTGGCTGGTGAGAGCTGGAGAATCAGTCCTCAACACCATGCCTCCTTCCAGGCCATGGGTGCTATCTCCCTCCATGGCACCTGCCTCCCAACACCCTGGTACCTTGTTACACAGCCAGTCCTCATTGATCTTGGGCTTGGGGTCACTGTAGTGCATGGACACCTTCTGGCCCAGGATGTTGAGGGAGTGCTGTGGGCAAAAGCAGAGCACAGTGAGGCCCAGGCAACAGTGCCCCACGCACCGTTTCAGCAAAGGAGAAGAGAGTGAGCGAGCCCTTCAGCTGGATGGACGAGGGACAGGGAACGGAGGGAGGTCGGAAAACAGACGAAGGGAAGAAGGAAGGGAGGAGGGAAAGCGCCACAGCTCTTGGGCGCAGCTGCTCGCTGCTTTTCCGGGCATACACACACACGTGAACACACACCACCAGGCACACAGTGCTCGGCTGACCGATGCCTGCCGGACAGTGGCGAAAACCCCCACTTGGCCCTGACACTGCCAGGCCACACCCAGGGCCAACACTACACAGGCTATACTTGGGATGGGAAGGGGAGGGGAGAGAAAGAAAGAGAGAGCGCACGCACACTAGTGCTGGAGAAGGGGAGAAAGAAAGAGCCATATTTAACAGACGGCATTTCCTGCCATGAGACCACCTTCCAAGGCTGGCTGAGTCCTGGGCCCACCGCACTAGCTTATCCACCTGCACAGCCAGCCCAGGGTGACTTCTGCCAGTACTCTCCACTTCACCACAGCTGCCCCTTCCTCCCCAGGTTTTCTCCAGTGCTATACACCAGGGACCTGAGTTGGAACTGAAGGGTCCAGGCAGATGCTTGGATTTCAGAACATCCCAATGCTGCTGGGTAGGGATGCCACGCGAGGCTAGGGGAGCAAGCTCCTTTGTGGCTGTCTACAGGGCCCCCTACCAACAAGGTGGGGTGGTGCCTTCTGTGGTGGGGGAGAAGAGAGGCTGGGCAAAGTCACCCTAGAGAATCAATAAAACTGTCACACTTGACTCGAACTTTTGACCAACACATTGTATCCCTTTGCATGGAACTCAAAGGGCCAAATTCACATGCAGGGAGAGGGCTGACAAAATGGGTCTCCCTAGTTAAGTGTGCCAACAGCTACGTTCCCCAAAGGCTGGACTTCCCATAGTCCTGAGAATGCGACAAAATCTCGGCCTGGGCTGACTTAAGAGCAGGGTGGTCCCCTGGGACCCACCCCGCGCACACATGGGGACATAAGGAGCTAGGGGAGCGAGCCCACCCGGGCAACTCCTTCTCAGAGAGCTCAGCCGGGAGAGGTGGCGAGCACTAATACCAGGTGGTAGGAAGGGGCTGGAGGTGAGTGTGGGATCTGGATGGGAAGCCCAGTGGGGTAGCGAGAGATGGGAAGAGGAGATAGTGAGGGTCAGGGTCAGAGAGGGGCTAGGGGATGGGACACAGGGCCACAGGGCAGGGAACTGTGTCCATAAGAATCAGGCGATGGGGAGCGCTCGATTACAAAGTAGTATTTGTTTGGGGGGGGGTTCAAGTGCGGCAAAGCAACCTGATTGGCTTCCATCCATCGTGTAGCGTCCTGCAAGTGACTAAACTCGACGAAGGCGAAGCCCCGGCTCTGACCTGGAGACAGCATTCAGATACAGACGCAGTGGGTTAGTCAACAGCTTTGGACACACGGCGTTCCCGGGGGTGGGACCCGAGGGGAGAGGACTGGGGTAGAGAGGGAAGAGGGAAGAGGAGAAAGGAAGAGAAAGAAGCAATCAGAGAAAGAGTAGGGATACAGAAGGCAAGGTAATGGCCAAGAGGGAAGGAGAAGGGAGAAAAACAGAATAGAACAGAGATCAGAGTACGGGAGAGACACACACCCCAAAGGGCAGAGTAAGGGAGAGATTGGGTTCAGGCAGACCTGCCTGGCCAGCCTGGGGGGACAGAGATGGAGAGAAGCAGTGGGGAGGGAAAGGACAGATCTGTCTCCAAAGGATTAAGGAAGGCAGGCTGCTGGCTCCACATAGGCCAGAGCAAATCTGTCAAGGGCAGGCCCAGCATAAGGCCAGTGGTACCCAGGAAGGATCCTGGAGCACGTGTTTCATTGAAGGAACAAAAGGAAAGCTAGGCTAGGCTGTCCTGTGATGCTAAGAGGGCTCCCAGGCCATGGGAAACTGGGCAGTTAGGGACACAAACTCATTTCAGTCTTACCATGGTGCTTGGGAAGGGCAATCTCACTAGGGAGCCACCTTGGGTCCATGGTAGGGGTCTATAGTCACCAGCAGTCTAGATCCTCCTAGACAGAAGGCAAGCAGTGGCCACGATTGGCCAGGAGGATCTCATAGCTAAGGATCAGTGGGAGCCTGGGAGAAGTGTCAAAGACTGTGGTGAGGCTGCACTGGGATGCCTCCTTGGGGTAGAGCCCCAGAATTGGTGTATGGACTGGCTTGCATAAGGCAGAGCAAGACCTATATGCTACCAAGAGACTCTAGGCCTGGTCATGGCTGACAGAAGGTGCTGGGGCTTGAGACCTCAGGAAAACAACTCCTTCAGAGGTGGTAACACAGGGAGATCCTGGATGTGACAGGATTTGAGGGCATGTTTGATCTCCAAAAGAGTCAGCATTATGGTGCATGTGAGGATGGAATGATAAAATCAGAGAGAGGACAGATGAAGAGACTGTGGGGGAGAGAGAGAACAAGGGAGGGAGAAGTGGGGGAGGGAAGGGGCAGAAGGGGGACAGGAGGGGGCAGTGAGGGAGAAGGAAGAGGGGGTGGAGGTGTGGGGAGGAGAGAGACTGAGAGATGGTAAGAGAAGCCCAGGCAAAGTGAGGCCCCACCGTGCCTGCCTTGGGGAGCCTGAGCAGAGGTCCTGCAGAGACAACTCCTCCCACCACCCCACTAAACTCAGGCCAGCTCTGAGCAGCCTGAAAGAGGGAGGAAGGGAATGGGTGAAGCCAGAAAGCCCTGGCTGCTCCTTGGGAAGCACCCTTGGATGACAGCCATCCCAGCCTCCTCTCTTGGGACATGAGGGTGGGTCCATGCCAGACCTCTTTCCTGGTGAGAGGTTGTTGCCAGGAAAATGTGGAAAAGAGCAAGGGGCAATAGAAGGAGAAGAAAGGAAAATGAAGGGAGTGTCCTGGGAAGGACCAATATTTGATATTTAGAGTCCCAAAGAGGAGGTTCCATGGAGCCTGGCTCTGGCCCTGCCCATGGGATGCACAGCTGCACCCTTCCCCAACAAACCCCTGTAGAGGTTGCTGACTGGAGCTGAGGAGTTGGGGGGCTGAGAAGAGGGGGCACTCCCCCCCAAGATTTCCATTCCCAGCTGTGGCAGGAAGGCTGGAGGGAGAGGGGAGGGAGAGGCAGAAGCAGGAGGGAGATTCGAAGGCTGAGGCTGGCCAGTAGAAGGGAGGGGCACTGGGAACGAAAGCTCACCTGAGGATTTGTTCCGCATCAACCGGACCTCCCGAGCTTGGACGCCGTGGGACTGCAGCTGGCCACGGATCTGCACGGGGAGATACAGAATATGACAGGCTCAGCATAAAAGGTGACTGGGTATGCAAGGCTGGCTGGAGGTTTCTGAACCCTGGGGGCTCATGAGCAACAGGCACACAGTCTCTGCCTCTTTTGATGATTTTCCCCCAATGATAAGAGCCCCAGAACCACACCAGAACCCAGCCCTGGCTTCCAGCCTTGGACATGCAGAAAGTAAGTCAAATGAAGACAGGGGCATAGTGCAGGAGAAAGAATGGCGGCAAGATGATCTCCAGGGGTCACAGAGACAACAGAAGAGCAAGTGAACCAGCAACTTGCATGGTAGGCAAAGTGATCTGAAAAGGGGCTCAGTGGCAGCCACGCAATGAGGAAAGCTAAGATGTGATGCTTGCCGTTTGCAAGGGGATTGTCCCTCTCCCCCAGCTTACATCAAAACACATTCAGAACACAAATAGCAAAGAGAGGAGGACAGGAATCTGAGCAGATCCCAGCCAGGTGCTTAGACTGTGAAAATAGCAGGAACTTAGGCAAGAGAAAAAGAGGTAGGTGCTGCTGGTGCAGAGAGCTTCCTGGGTGAAGGAGCCATAGGAAAGCTACAGGGGTAACTGAGGCGCAGGCAGCACCTCTCATGGAGGACATTGGCCTGCACCTAGCACTCTCAGGGAGGGGCCTGAGAAACCTCAGGAAACCTCAGTTTCTTCATCGTGAAAGAAAACAGAAAATCAGCCCTACATACAGATGCAGAGGGGATCTCCAGGACCACACATTCTGGGAGTGCTCAGGGAGCATGAGCATGTAGGTTCTGGGCTCTAGTCGCCCAAGTTTGGATCCCAACTCTGCTTTGCTATGCACTGGCTGTGGGACCTAGGGCAAGTGAGTGACCTTGCTGCTTGCTGATGCTTTGCAGGATGGATTACAAGGGTACCTGCCTGCTGGATCAGGTGTGCGCATTTGCTCAGAACTGGCATATGGCCCACCCTGCCATAAGTCCTCAAGGAATGTCAGCAGTCAGTGACTGCCTGGCCCTCAATGCGGCAGGTGGACTGGACTTTGGAAATCTTCATACACCCAGCTAAGATTTCTACTGCCATAAAATGGGAGACTGGCCGACTTCAGAGGAGCATTGCTTAGAGAATTCCCAGGGGTGGAGGCGGCTGAGAGGATGAAGAACAGACAAACTAGCCAGAAAGCTGGTGGCCTTCTTGGGGTTTTCATGTGTCTCATTACAAAAAGTCTGTATGAGTAGGAAACAGAAGGTGGGAGAAAGATGGGGAGGACAGAATGTCACACAGGCGAACAGGGTGGAGACATTGCCAGCAGCCAGCCAACGCACCATGGCTAAGCTAGTGATGAGAGCGAATGCTGCCCACAAAAGAGGAAGGGGGCAGATGAGAATGGAACTTCAGGAAATCCCCATCTCCACTCCCACAGGCTGCAGGGCCCCGGCGTCATCTCTGCCACCAGTAATAACCAGCCCCAGGTCTGATAAGGGTCTGGCCCTCGGCCCACACATGCAAAAAGGATGGAAACCAACAGGATGTACCGGAAGGATGCTCTTTACCCTCCCACGCCCACCAGCACCAGAAACCCAAGGCTACTGCCCCTGGGCCAAGCTGGCCTATCTGACACCCCTCCCATCCGGACCAGGAGCTGCCAGGGACCTGCCCACAGAGGATGGACAGTGCCAAGGGGCAGGAGCAAGGTGGGGGAGAAGGGAGGAAAGGTGCTGAGGTGGAGGGGAGGGAAGGGTGGGAAGAATTTGAGGGCACTGGAGGAGACCCCGCCTGGCTTCCTGCTTTGCCGCTTGCCCAGGGCCATGGGGGGCACGTACGTCATCCTCAGTGGCTGCCTGTGGCAGCATCCTCAGCATGACGATGTTACTGGCCTTCTCCTCCTCCTCCTCATCCTCCTCCTCCTCCTCCTCCTCCCCTTGCTCGGTCCGATAGTCCTGGTCCCGATAGTCGCCGTCTCGGGGGAAGCCTGGCGGGCCAGTGGGGCTGTGCCTGTGCCGCCGCCGCCGCCTACGCTGAGTCTCGGAGCCCGGGGAGGCCTCGTAGGAATCCTGGCCGACAGAATGAGACGAGAGACACCAGGCGGCCAGTCAGTCTGGAAGGGCCTAAGGGCTGGCCGTTGGCTCTCTGAGGCAGGCAGGCTCTGAAAGCCAGGGGTGCTCGGGCTCCGACTAAAGGTTCAGGCAGGTAGGGTGGGCAGGCCTTGGACTGCAAGCCTTCTGGGGCTGCAAATGCTGCACAGGATATTTTTTGTGGGACAGTTGCCTTCAGGGCACAGCAGTATTAGTGTGGGGAGGAACTCCCAAAGGCAGGTAACATGACAACTTAAACCTCCCAAGATGAGCTGGCCTGGAGTTGGCACACCAGACTGCCCTTTATTTCTCCCCACTCCTCCCTCACCAGCCCAGCTAGAATGTACACAACTGTTCCCCAGGCCATTGAAGGCCACTTATCCCTATGCTTCCCAGCCTGGGTCCGGGCCCAGCAGCTGAGCTGGAGGCACAGAAACAGGTTCGGATATGAAACAGCCAGCAGGAAATGGCAAAGGTACAAGGGCCATGAACACTCCCCCTTTGTCTATGTCCCTCAGCCCAGGCCAGGCCTTCCTCACTACCAGTCTCTTTCAAAACAGTATGCGTGGGCTAAGATGTAGCTCAGTGGTAGAGCACTCACCTGGTGTGCATGAGTCCCTCCCTGAGTTCCATCCCCAGCACCACAAGAAAACGAAAACAAAAAACAGTAGCAAACAGGGTATGATTGCTAGGTTCTTGGTTATTGCTCAAATAATCCATGCCAGGACTAAGCTCACACTCTCCCATGTGCAGAGGGCCAGAGCCAGGTAATCAGGCATTTCATTCCCATACCTGGCAGGCATCCAACACAGCTCCGCAGTGGCCACTGGAGAAGCCTGGCTGCCTATAGCCCCTGTGCCCTGACCAAAGCTGGAGCCCACCGTGTGGGTTTCTGTGTTGGGCCTTCCAAAGGGAGAAGGTGGCTCATACCATGTCCTCAACCCCAGAGGTGGGCTTACAAGAGTACCCTTCGCACTCTACTGGACAGGAGAGCTATACTGCTTGCTTGAACCAGAGTTACCTTGAGGCATGGCTGTTTCTTTCCCTCAGATGGGGACTCCCTAATGCTAAGGGGTCATGTTTCAGCCCCACAACAGGGTTACCTATCCAACATAGAAATAGCTCTTGTAAGGAATCTTCTGCTTAGAGGCTGTCAGTGCCAGGACTGCCAATGGCTGGCCTCATATAGCTGCTAGGCTTGAAGAGATCCTATCCCCCTACTGCCCTCCCAACCTAGACGCCGGGTCCCACGGAAGAAACTCTAAGTGCCCTAATTGGCCGGGAGCAAGCAGCAAGGGTTTGTGGTGATCCACAGGCCCAAATCGAACAACAGAGAAGAAGGGAGAGAGGTGGTGGCCAGGGGCCCTCAGAAGTACAAAGGCAAGCATGTGGAAGCCAGGGAGACCCAACTTGGGAGTGGAGCCCTGAAAGAAGGGAGCGGGATAGATTCTGCAGGTATGGCAAAGCCACCGAGCACAGTCGAGGGCATAGGAGCAAAGTGCTAGCCCCAGGTCTGGCTGTCCCCTCACCTCTGCACTCTGCTCCTCAGACGAGTCATCGTAGTCATGCTTGCCCTCCTGGCTGCCGTACTCGCGGGGGTAGGAGCGGTAGTCCATGTCCCGGTAGTCATGGTCTCGGCTTCGGGTCTCCCCACCATCATCCTGTGAGCGGTCGGTGGCTCCATAGCGGCCAGTCCTGTCACCACGACCACCTCTAGGGGAAGAAGGACAGGGATCAGAAGGCTGTCCTTCCTGAAAGGAAAGCCAGGGTGACCCCAACCCCTATTCCCATTCCTTAGACAAGGATTCTAAAAATCTTTATATCCTGGCATAGACTGATGGCCATAGGTCTCTAAAAGCCAATGTACCTTGCTCCATGACCCTCCCCACTTCTCTGGCTTCCTTCCTAGTACAATGACTGGTTTGCTCTTCTTTACCCAGGCCTTTTCCCCCAGGTCAGTCTTTAAGTCCCAAATCCCAAACATAAGCATCTCTGCATCTCTCTCTCTCTCTCTCCTTCTTCCTGAATTTGTTATAGGATCTCACTACACAGCCAGGATACCTATTGATCTTCCTGTTTTCACCCTCCCCAGTACTGGGATTACAGGTGTGTGCCACCACACCCAGTCTCTATGGTCTACTCAGTGCACCCAGGGGCGGGGCTGGTGCAGCATTAGGTACTGAGATGGAACCCAGGTTCCTGCACTTGCCTAAGCAGGCACTTAGTCTGCTCAGCTATATCGCTGGCCCCTTGATAATTATTTTTTGGAAAAAATAATGGCTAAAACAATACTCTAAAACAACCAATGGATATTCATTTAAACAAACAAACAAACAAAAAAGCACAGGCAAGCAAGAAAAATCAGCTTTCATAGGAAATGTAATAGGATTCCAAGTCTGGTCAGGAACATCATAGAATGCCTACTATCAATAACATTTAACTAAAGGTACTAGCTAAAGCAATTAAACAAGAAAGGCAAGAAAAGAGATTAAAAGCTGGAAAGGAAAAGGTAAAACCACTATTATTTGTAGCTGATATGAGAGTAAGCCTGTAAAGCCTAACAGAATCAACTGACAAATGATTGAGTGATAAATCAGGAGCTGTGGGTAGAGCTCAGTGGTAGAGCACCTGCCTAGTATGTACAAGGACCTGGGTTCTATCCTGTGTTACAAAATAATCAGTAAGGATGCTGGGTACAAGATCAATATGTAGAAATAATTTGCCTGTTCTCAGATAAGTATGGTCTAGAAAATACAAAGATATCAAAAAGTTAAATACCTAAAAGTACAATACCTTCAGGCTCTATTTCCTACATATACCAAGATAAACTTGAAATAGATCAAGGATTTATATGGAAGAAATTAAACAATAGTCTGGTGTGGTGCATGCCTGTAGACAGGATTGTTGCAAGGTCAAGCCAGCTTGAACTGCACAGTGAGTTTAAGGGCAGGCCTGAATTGCACAGTGAGAGACCCTGTTTCAAAAGGAAGGAATTAAGAAAGGAAGGAGGGAAGGAAATCATAAAATTAACAAAAGTCACACAAAGCATAGGGGGCAGTCTGTGCATTAAGCTACAAATGATTTGTATATGAAAGAAACACACATAATGAAAGGGGAAAATTAAAACTACACTGGATAGGCCATTTTATTTTATTTATTTTTGTTGTTTTGTTGAGACAGGGTTTCACTATGCAGTCCAGGATGGCCTTGAATTTGTGGCGATCCTCTTGTCTCAGCCTCCCAAGTGCAAGAATCACAAATGTATACCACAATACCTGGCTGGAAAGACCATTAAAAAAAACATAAAATTTTTATTTTTGTGCATATGTATTCTCCTAAATTTCTTTATTATTATTATTATATTACTATTTATAATAGTTAATACTCTTTTTTTGAGGTAGGGTCTCATTATGTAGTAGGCAGGCTTTAAAATTACTGTATTAGGGCCGGGCATATAGCTCAGCAGCATAAACACTTGCCTGGCCAAGTGCAAGGTCCTGAGTTGAGGACCAGGTACTGCAAAAAAATAAAATAAAATTGCAATATTGCTCAGATTGACCTCAAACTCACAATCCACTCGCCTCAGCCTCCTACGTGTTCGGATTATAGTAGTACACCACCTCCCTGGCTCCAAATCACTTTTATTGTGACAAAACACACATAAAATTAGCCCTTTCCACTTTTGTTGGGGGTGGTACTAGGGATTGAACACAGGCCTACGCACTATGCTACACCCCTAGCCCTTTATGATGATGATTTATTTTGAGGCAAGGATTTGCTAAGTTTCTAAAACTGCCTAGGCTAAGATTGAACTTGTGACCATCCTGCCTCTGCCTCCCAGAGTGCTGGGATTACAAATAGGTACTTTTTAAAAGTATATCATCCAGTGGCATTAAGTACACTCATGTGTTTCCCACCATTGCCACAATCTCTGTAATTTTTTATCACCCAAACAGAAACTCTGTATTATTAAACAGCAACTCCCCTACCCACCTTACTCCAAAATTTCTATTCTTCTGTCTCTATGAACTTGCCTGTTTCAGGTACCTTGTACAAACAAACTCATGTAACATTTGTACCTGTGCTACTAGCTTATTTTATTGAGCATGTTTTCAAGGTTTATCCATGCTATAGCACGTAACAGAATTTTTCTTGTTAGTCTGAGTAATAGTCTATTGTATGTAAACATCACATTTTGTTTATCCATTCATCTGTGCATGGACATTGGTTGTTTCTACCTATTGGTTGCTTCAGCTGTTGTAGATAATGCTGCTATGAATGTTGTATAAGAACCTAAGTCTCTGTTTTTTGATCTTTGGAACTGGATCATGTGGTAATTGTTTAGATTTTTGAGGAACTGCCAAACTTTTCCATAGCAGCTATATAATTTCACATCCCCACCAGTAATTCACGAGGGTCCCATTATCTCCAAGTATTAAGCTAACATTTGTTATTTTATATCTTGTCAAGTATATACAGATCTCCTTCCCTCCCTCTCTATATGTACTAAGCACTAGCTGTATCACTGAACAGCTTGCTCATCTCTTAGCTAAATTGGGTTATTTTAGAGCTCTTTAGGGGGCAGGGAGGGGAGAGGATGTAAAAATGCATAATCTAGCTGGGTGTGGTAGTGCACAGCTATAATTTCAGCACAGGGAAGGCTGAGGCATGAGGATCACTGCAAGTTCAGGGCTATATACTGAGCTCAAGGCCAGCCTGAATTACACAGTGAGACCCTCTGTCAAAAAATCAAAACCAAAAGGGCATATAATCTACATGTGCCGACCTCCCACAATGAATGTAATCATTATATACTACAAACATCCTGGATAGTAATATCTTTACTGTATGATTTGCAAATGTTTTTCTATTAGGTGAGATTTTTACTTTCTTGATAGTGTTCTTTGTAAAATGTTTCTAATTTTAGCTGGGCATGGTGGTGCATGCCTGCAATCTCAGCATTTGGGAGGCTGAGGCAGGAGCCTTGCTGTAAGTCTGAGGCCAGGCTGAACCACACAGTGAGACCCCATCTCAAAAGAAACTAAAACATTTCTAATCTTGATGGAATCAATCTTTTTTTTTTTTTATTTTAGGGAAAGGTCTACACGGTGTTCTTACAGCCTCCCAGCCACCACACCCAGCCGGGGGTTGAACCCCGGCTCCTGTGCCTGCTTGCAGGCACTTTAATCTGCTGAGCTATGTGGCCGGCCCTTGATGAAATCATTTTTTTTGTACTGGGGATAGAACTCAGGACCCTGTGCTTGTGAGGCAGGCGCTTATGCCACTGAGCTATCTCCCCAGCTCATGAAATCAATCTTATTTTAATCTTTTGTTTCTTTTTTGGTACAGGGTCTCGCTATGCAGCTAGACTCATAGTGATCCTCATGTCTCAGCTCCTTAGTTAGGGGATTACAGGTGTGCATCACCACACCCAGTTTTGGGGCTGGCATGTCACGCCTGGACTTCCTGGGCCTGCATGGCAAGTGGTACTGGGGGCAAACCTGGGTCCTTGCACTTGCCAGGCAGGTGCTTAAACTGCTGAACTATCTCCCCAGCCCCTTAAAATATATTTTTGATTTACCAAAAAGTTCAAAGATTGTAATGAGTCCTTGTGTATCTTTCATCCAGCTTCCTGTAATATTCAGAGGACCTTCACACATTTGTCAAAATTAAGAAATTAGGGGCCGGCGAGATGGTTCAGTGGTCTAAAGCGCCTGCTTAGGAGGGTTCAGGCGACTGTGGGGACTGCAGTTCGATCCCCGGCACCACATGCTGCGCCAGCGCCACCACCAGGGCAGGCTGAGCCAGCCACAAAATGAATAAATAAATAAACAAACAAACACAACAAGCAAACAAATAAATAAAAAAACAAAAAAAACAAAATAAAAAAAGAAATTAAACTATACACTTTACTGAGATCCCACCAGTTTTCTCATATACAGTAGCCCCCCACTATTTCACAGTTTGACTTTCACAGACTCACTTTTTTTTAATTGCCGGCTCAGCTTGCCCTGGGGATGGGGGTAGGGGTGGGGGTGGCGCAGCACGTGGTACCGGGGATTGAACCACAGTTCCTGCAGTTGTCTAAGCTTTCCTAAGCAGGCACTTTAGACCACTGAACCATTTCACTGGCCCCAGACTCACTGTTTTGCAAGTTTTCAAAAACTATTATTCTAAATTACTCATCATGGATTTTTTTTGCTATATTGTGGGATTTTGCAGTACCATACAGTATATGTACATTGTTAAAATTATGTAGATTTATGAGTTTAGAAAATGGTTTAAAAAAAAGAAAATGGTTAAGAACGTTAGAAGTGTTTTTTCAAAGTGTGAAAAATGTTTATAAGAGTGTGGGAAGAATTTATAAAGCCTTGATACATATATAGATAGATATAGATAGATAGATAGATTAGATATATATACTAAAATAAACATTGCTATTTCACCGATTTTAACTTATTGCCAGGGTGCCTGGAACATAACCTCCACACTAAGTGAAGGACCACTGTATGTCCTCCCCCTACTTCTAGGATATCATATTGCATTTGATCATCATGTCCC
>PVKN010009960.1:0-23180 GCA_004027915.1 Capromys pilorides
CCCTTTCAGTACCTGTGAAGAGTTTTTTTTTTTTTTTGGCTGGCTCAGGCTGCCTTAAGGATGGCTATGGGGATCAAACTGCTGCCTCCGGTGCCTGACTGGGATTGCCAGCACAGGTGCTTACGCCACTGAGCTAACCCAAAAGCCCAATATCTGTGAAGAGAAGCAAAAGCTTTTTCTCCTCATATTTACTAAGACAATGACACCATTAAGGGACTTCCCAGGGAGGGTCACTCTAGCAAGCTGTAATAATAAATCCTACTCCTTCATAATATCCTATTTCTGTCATGTAGTATTGAACTTTGACCCTTGATATTCTAATGGGCCTTTTATACTGACAATCCTACATGAACTGGGTTTATAACTTCCTTTTTTGTTCTGCCTTTACCCGGTTTAGGTATTCTATTCACAAAGTTTCCCTTCATTTTATACACTCTGGAGTAGCAGACGTTCAAAGCACCTCAACTGCACTATCAGGAGTGACAATGTGTGGTGAAAATTCTGTCGCAGGCCTCCCACAGCACCCAGTGATCAAAGGAGCTCCTCCGGCTCCACAGAAAGGGCAGACCCACAAGTCCCTCTACCTGTGTGGGCCTCGACTTCTGACCAGCCTGATGGGAGCCCTACCTGGGGGATGCCCCTGCCCCAGGACCTGACTGCCCACGCCCCTCCCTGATTATCTGAGGTTCCCTCAAGTACAAATTCGCTGCCAGTCGTGGAAAGCACCTGGCGTGCCTCCCACTGTGTCCTCGGGATTCTCGCCCAGGTCACACTGGCTTCAGTCAGTGTCACAAGGTTTCACAATGACCTGTTGCTCAGCTGTCCTCAGCACTCCATTGTGCAAGAACGGAACAGCAAATACCACAGCCACTATCAAGAAACTGCTGTGGCACCCTGACAGCCGGGACGGCCTGTGGGAGGACAGGCAGAGCACGGCCAAAGCCTGGGGACCAGCGCCTCCGGGACCAGCACAATGCTGACTCATTTACTGCTTAAAAATCTTGACTACTTAATAGGTGTCTCAGACGTGGTCAAAACAAAGGCCCTGACTTTCTGCTTCATTCTTATTTTTGGTCAGAGCCTGTCTGCAGTACAGAAGGCTTCCACTCTCCGAGGGGAGTTGATGAACTTCCTTCTCATTCCTTTCTCTCCCGTTCCTTGCCCCCCTTTCCTCCATCTGCTTCTCTGTTGCACAAGATTGATCTTCCTGGGTCCTATTATCTATCTTTCACTTCTCTTTCTATTTAGACTTCTTGGATTCTCACGTAAGAGAAGCCACGTGACACTGAAGCCTGTGGATCTGATTTATTCTACTTAACATTATGGTCTCAAGGTGAATCTGTTGTCCTACAGATGGCTCGAGTCAGTTCTTCCTGGCACGTCAGGACTGCTGCACAAATTCCACACATTGTCCATCCATCCAGCTGTTATGGATGCACAGGCTGCTTCCGGGATCTAGCTCCTGTTCCCTACCAGTCACCACCAATAGAAGGGGCAACAGAAACAGTGAACGTCTCTGCCATGTGCCATGTGCCGTGACAAACATGGGTGTGGACATGGGTTGCTGTACTATGACGTCCTTAACTCTTCTGGGAAGATGCCTAGAAGAAGAAGGGCTGAGTCCTGTGGAATTTCTGATTTTACTTTTTTTGATGAATCTCCTACTGATTTCCATAGTGGTCAACTTGTTCACATTCCCATTAGCAGTGCAGAGGGATCCCTCTCCCCCAGGGCCTCACCAGCACTTGTGACTAGCTGATTTCTTGACAGTAGCCATTCTTTCTAGGTCAGATGGAATCTCGGTGCTGTTTCAGTTTGTGTTTCCCTAATGGCAGCGACACTGAGCACTCTTTGATGAATTTTTCTGCGCCACTTGTACTTCGGGGAAGTGTGTGTGTGTCCATTTCATTTGCCCTTTCCAAAGCCCCTGGTTTTGCAGTCAACCTCTTTTTCTCCCACAAAACTTACTACTTCTTCCCCTTTAATGACTCGGAATGGATTCCCTGGACGGCTGCAGAAACCCCCTTGCCCTCTGCCTGACTCCAGGCCTGGGTCAGCAGCTCGGAGAAGTGCCTGACCCTGACGCATCAGCTCAGCGTGGGGCCTTCATCAGAGCTTCAGGGAGCACCCGGGTGGTCTCACTCCTTATCGGAAGCCAGTGCTGTTAGACAAGGATCACTTTCAAAGCCTGGCCTACAGAATCTCAAAACCTGGGCTCTCCTTCCTTCTGGTGCCAGGAAAATCAGAGAGATATTCGCCGCCCTGCCCCAGGCCTCGATGCTAAGTTTGGGGGGAGTAGATGAATTTTCATTTTAACCTTTCGTGTTCGGTTAGAATCAAAGGTACCTGATTGAACCTCCTGGCATTCTCCAAAATCTTCCGTTCCTCCTTCAGACAGTTAAAGATGATCATAGACATCTGCACTGGGTCTTCTTGGAAACTATCCTAGGTGGAAGAATTTAGTGATTAGAACAAAACCAAGGGGTTAGAACAGCAAGATCACTGGGTGGTTGGAATGAAAGCTAATTAAGTTCAGAATATTTAAGCCATTGCATGTTATAAATAAATATGTATTTGTTTATACTCCCCGAGAAACCTTATATCTCATTTATCAAATTTCACATAAGCTGCTTTGCTTTCACCAAAATACTTTTTTCAAACTGGGATAAAAATGGTCTTAACTTATCAATTCAGTGTAGGCCCAAGAGTACTTCTTGGTTAAAAACAAAGTTTTTACATATGTACATATAAATATTTTTCTCCAAATTGGAAATGTAATCAGGTACATGCTCTGGCACTGAGCCACCCTCCCAGTCCTCTCTATAAGATTTTCATGTTGGTATTTTCCTGTACTGATATTCCTCCATGAGGGTCCTGAGGCAATGAAAATTATATAGGAATTATCTGTGGGAAGCTGCAATGAATGCATCTTTTGGCCTTTGTGCTAAATTAGGCACAAATTATCCCTCTTGTCTTTCTGTTCCCACTGTCACCGCTGGATGCCCGGTACCAGCGTGTGTGGCTCTTGCACGTCTATCCAGGCAAAGTCTACGTGATCGAAAATTTCTGCAAAGTTCATCCGATTTCCCCAGTCACTGTTCCCAATATCTAAAGTGAGCAGTTTGGGTGTGTGGAATGAAAACAAGAAAATGATAGTTTTTGTCTCTGGTAAAGCCGAAGTCGGGCCCTTGATAAAGAAGCAATCAATATGGACGGTAGGCTGACACGGTGAAGAACTCCTGAAACTCTGCAGCTTATTCTCAAGCCTGGGTCACTCACTGGTTTTCTTTTCCACCATCTTTTTTTTCTTTTTGAGACAGGCTCTTTGTATTCTAGATTGGCCTAGGGCTCATTCTGTAGCCCATGCCAGCCTTGAACTCACAGCGATCCTCCTGCCTCAGCCTCCCAAGGGCTGGGATCACAGGTGTGTGCCACCCCACCTGGCCTCACCTCCACTCTTTAAGGGAGGCGATGCCACCAGAAGCGAGACAGGGCAGAGTCCGGTCCAAGTCACCAGCTCCTGGAGGAGCCACATTTCCCCAGCTCACTCCTCATCTGTCCCCCCAGCACTTGGACCCAGCCAATCGATGAGGTCCCCGGAGCTGAAGGTGTCACTAAGGCTGGCTCCCTGCTCCTCAAACCAAGGCCCTTCTCTTTGGTCAAACATCAACAATATTTAGCAAAACCAGGTTTGACTTTTCTCCCCGTCACTGACACCTAGCTGTGACACACCTAACCCTAAACTTCCGGTGCGTACCCATAATGGATGGGCATTTCCTGGACTCATGGATGTGGCGGGGGTTCCCGGCCAGCTCAGCTACCTGCCCCGAGCTAGAAGCCGCGCTGGGCAAGCGTAGGACACGGCAACGCCGTCACGCACCCGGACCATACCTGAAGGTTGCGCTTGCTTTTCCTTATGTTGTGCTGTAGCAAAAAATTATTCTCCAAGGAAAAGCGGCTGTACTGGTCATCCAGCTGTGACAGGAGGTCGTGGAAGCGGATGGTGGCAAAGGACACATCCGTGGCCGCGTGCTCCCTAGGAGAGAGAGAGGCACCGGCTCACTCTAGGTGCTGCTTAAACAAACACCGTTTGCTGACTGGAATGACTAGAAAGTAATTTTTCAAGCATTTCTTAGGTCTGATTTTTCTTTTTTTCATTAACTAATTAATTAATTGATATGCATTTGGTGCAGGGTCTCATTATGCAGCTTGGACTCATAGTGATCCTCCTGTTTTCAGCCACTCCAGCACTGGGATTATGGGCAGGTGCCACCACTCTGGGACTTGGTAGCAGCTCAGCCATGTGGTGTCTGGGATCGAACCCTGGTCCTTGTGTTTGCCTAAGCAGGCACTTAGTCCACTGAACTATCTCACTGGTCCTTTTCTTTTTCATTTTTATAATGTTAATGTCTTTAGCCAATACATATAGTATTTTTAGTATATAAAACTGGCTTGGAAAACTATACAATGCCTAAGAGATTGTACAAAAAGTTATTCTTTTTTTTAAAAAAAATTTTATTTACTTATTTATGGCTGGCTCAGCCTGCCCTGGGAGTGGTGCAGGTGTAGCATGTGGTGTTGGGGATTGAACTGTAGTCCCTGCACTTGCCTAAGCTTGCCTAAGCAGGCGCTTTGGACTGCTGAGCTATCTCGTCAGCCTCAAGATGCTATTCTCGGTGATTAACTCATGAGAAAAAAATTGCCAGGGCCATCCCTGCAGGTCAGGTAAGTCTCAGAATATCCAGGTCTTCTCGGACAGCAAACAATACATTTTAAATAGTATTCATACCAATTCTAAGAGAAAGTCCCTTTCTTTTATTACTTTATATTTTTAATCGATGCTTTAATCACAATTTGCTTTTAACTATTTCTTTTAGACTAGTTCTTTCCGTAACCTGAGTGTCACCTTGGCAGACAACTGGTGTCAGCTTTATCCAATTTCTCTGAAGCGTTTGCAAACACGTATTACACCTAAATTTAATAAAACTATGCAAAAGTGCCCCATGACTATAGAATTTAGCTTCATAAAGATACATGACCTTCGTTAAATCAAATTTTGGGGCAACCTCAACGGCTAGGAAGGCAATTCGTCTTCTGAAACCAGTGTTTCTTAAAGCCCAGGTAAACTTGTCCTCCCTGTCCGCTGAGTTTTGCTCACCAGTCCTGCTTCTCTAGCCACTGGGCCAGGTACTGTCGGATCTCCATAGGGAAACTGTCGTCATACAGCTGGTGCACCTGCTCCAGGAACTTGGAGTCGAGCTGCTGGAGCTCGTACCACTGAGACATCCTACGGGAGGAAAGGCACACGATGAGTGAAGCCCCCGGCTCCAATGCACGCTCCAACTCCACCGCTTTCCTACCCAGCTGAACTGGGGCTACAGTTGGCCTCTGAGACATAGCATCTAACTGGTGTGTAGACGCGAGGTCTGCTTTGTAGCTGAGTTTTTGGTCAAAAGCCTTTTCTTCTTCAGGAAACACATTTTCAGGCCTTTACTCAAGGGTCCACATATCAGGGCCACCTCGGGCCACCTCCTCTATCTCTCACCCTGGAAAATGGGCCCTTTTCTCCCAAGTGGTTTTCTTCACAGGACTTATACCTCTCATATATTAATTTCAATTATTGTCTGTCTTAACCACATGAAGTATTTGGGGCCTTTGTGTTCACTGCTATAGCCCCAGAACTGTATCAGGCACAAAGTAATTGTTCAACAGATGTGACTTGAAGATAACATTGTACTTTCATCAAATAAATAAATGGAAGGTGTTATTCAATTGAAGACAAGTCGCAAGAGCTCTCTAAAAGCTGCTCTCTGACAAATTACAGGTTATTTTTTGATAGTTTATATTTTATAATTCACACGGTAAAGTTAATTATCTGCTCTACACATTATATCATTATTATAATATTATTTTAATGTATTTTAGTACAGGGACTACAGGGTCTCACTACACAGATCGGACTTATAGTGATCCACCTGTTTTCAGCCTCCCAAGAGCGGGGATTATAGGCATGTGCCACCATGCCCAGTCTCAGTCGCTGCTTCATCGTGCCCCACAGGAGGGGCTGGCATGGCACACCTGGGATCAAACCCCAGTCCTTGCACGTGTCTAAGCAGGCGTGTTAGTCTGCCGAGCTATTTGGCAGGCCCTCTATACATTTTAAAAGAGATACACTTTTTTTAAAAAAAATTTATTATTATTTTAAATTTTATTTATTTATTTGTTTGCTTGTTTTGTCTGTTTGTTTCTTTATTTATTTATTTTATGGCTGGCTCAGCCTGCCCTGGTGGTGGGGCTGGCGCAGGATGTGGTGCCGGGGATCGAACCACAGTCCCTGCAGTTGCCTGAGCTTTCCTAAGCAGGCGCTTCAGACCACTGAACCATCTCACCGGCCCCAGACATACATTTTTTTATGTCTATTGCAAGCAACAAATCTGGCACAAAACTCTTAAATTTCAGTGACAATTTTTAAAGATGAAAATAACAATATTAGATGCAACGTGAAATGGTAAAGTAATACTTACCTCTCTGGATAGCTATTAGTTCAGTTTTATTTGGTGGTTCCACGTTTAAACATTACAAAATCCTGACTGAAGAAAGCCCAGGAGGCTGGGATTTAGCTCAGTGGCACAGCGCCTTCCTGACAAGCGTGAGATTCTGTTTGGAAAAACGGTGCTCACACCCATCCCTTACCCCTGGCTCTGAATCAGCAGCAGGGCAAGGTGCCCCACGAGGCCTCTGGGGACAGGGCCTGGTCTTCACGTGGGGCCTGGCCGAGAAGGGATGCAGGGCTGCTGTGAGCACACAGGTGAGGAGAAGCAAGTCACAGGGACTCTACCCACATCCGTCCAAAGAGCGAGGAGTTGGGTCCACTCTCACACTAGTTACTATGACAACACCAGTTAAGCCAGACTCAGTGCCACCCGGACACCTCTGCTACAGCAACTGCATTTTTCATTTCAAATTTATGTTGTCTGAGAGAAGGCTCCAGACCTGCAGCTCTCTTCCTTCTCCTTGCAGCGGGAGGCTGGGTCCCTCCCTAGAAGCCAAGGAAACTCAGTAACTCGCCGCATGAGCTAATGCACATAGTACCCGGCACCCGGCAGGTGAATCGGTGCATTCAGGTTCACGTATTCAGAGTCATTCCGTATTCACAGGAACCCTGGTACCAACCGAGTGGCACAAACACCATCCATCATCTCCAAATCAGGGTCCACTCCTCCTGCCACCAACCTCTAGCCTCCTCGTCTGGCCTCTGAAGCTCTGGTGCACAACATCTCCAACTCTCCCTTCTGAGGCTGATTTCCACCCCATCCCATCTTTATCCATCAACAAGGCAACCCCAACACCAAACTATTTGTGGTCTTTTTTTTTTTTTTTTTGCTGACTCAGCTGGCCCTGAGGACAGGGCTGGCGATACCAGATGCAGGGAATCAAACTGTGGTCACCTGAGCCTGCCTAAGCTTGCCTAAGAAGGCACGTTAGACCGCTAAGCTTTCTTGCTGGCCTCTAAACTGTTCATGTTTTTTGGGTGGACCCAACATTTGCGCTTTTCCCAACTGTCACTAACTCTTGCAAAACAGCCTTTGCACAAAGCCCTGCCTCTCTCAACCTCAGCAGCAATCAAAATAAGGTATAAATGTTTCAGGTCCGGTACAGGCCACATACAGTCCTGACAGTCCCTTGCCACACTCTGTACCTGTATCAATCTTCCTTGCAAAGCACTAGGATGCCTCTAACCCTGGGCAGGGTGTAAGCTCCGGCGCCCCACGGGATCACTTTTCTTGAGCCTTGGACATTCCTGCTCAATAACACAGCAGTTTGCTCCACTGAAATCCTGTGTATTTCAAACAGTCCCACGAGTTCCTGTGAAGCAATCTCATCAATGAGTGGTACACCCCAGTTTGCGCTGGTCACTCATGTTTTATTTTTATAGCATCAAAAACAACTTCCTCTCTAACCTACAGTAACAATATCCAAAGTGCAAACCGCATGACTATACACCTACCCAGGAACTCTTCGGTAGAGTTTAGAATTTATCTTTATGAGACTGGCGCGCTGCCTACTGCTCTACAGAAGCAGGTTAGAATTTATCTTTAAAAGAGCAATTACGTATATTAGGTCAGCAGGCACTAAATCTCAGGTTTACCTTCCTAGAGGACGGTAAACTCCACCCCCAAACACGGAAACATGGATGCATCTTGAGACCATAAAGTTAAGTCAAATAAATCATGAGAAAACCAAACTGTAAATAAACTAAAGAGCAAGACACAAGCTGGGGGATTGACCCGTAGCAAAGGGAACCCGGACAAGAGCTGGAAGAGAGGGAAGGCCAGGGGATGAGAAAAGGATCAAGATGTGTACTGTGCGTGTACCAACTCTCCGCGGGGAATGCAATCGCTGCATACTGAAAACATGTACCCAAATACAAATCTCAAAATAATTCAGTTGTCCCACAGCAACAGCAGTTCGTCTGCAGACACTCACTGACCTGCCGACGTGCGCAGCGAGGGGCCGGGATGGTGGAGGCTGCAGCCGCCGGGGCAGGAGTCGACTCGCCCAGCGCCGCTGGGGCGGCGGTCAAACTTTCCGCAAGAGGAAGCGGCCCGCGCCGCAAGAAGCGGGACGGACCCCGCGAGAAGGGCTCCGCGGGTCGCGGCGAAGCTCGATCTCCCCGGCGATCAATCGCGAGACCCGCGCTCAGGCAGCGGTGGGCGCGGCGGGACGCAGAGCAGGCAGCTTGGGTCGCAGACCGGACGCAGGAAAACGAAAGCGGCCCTGGGGAAAAGGCCCCGCCGCCGCCACGCCCCCTTCTGCCTTCACCGTCTCGGCCAATCGCCGGGCTCTGCGGCCGACCAATCAGACGCGGCTGTTCCGTGCGTAAGCGCCTCCCTCCGCAAGCAGAGCCGGGGGGCGGGGCTCGGGCGTCGCGTGCCGGAGAATGCGAGGAAGTTGTTCTTCTGCGCCTCCGTCCATCAAAATGCAAGGAGTGCAGTCAGAGGAGGCCGCTGGGTCATTCGGGAGCAACTCAGCAACCGACGTTCCGTGTTGCTCAATCCAGACCAAGGACACATTTTGGTCCTCGCTTTACCAGACCGACTAGAAGAAGCCTTGAGCTCAGTAGACGCTACAAGCCGGGAAGGCCGGCTTCCCTGGTCGCCATGACAACACAGCCTCCTCTCTTTCGGGCAGTTTCCCCATCTTATCACAGCTTCTGTGTCCTTCTAGACAGGCCCCTAAAGATGCCCTGCTCTATGCCACACGTGAGCTTTCGGAGCTACCCCAGGACCTCTACCAGGTCCCTCGTGATGCCCAGCACCACGCCACGCAGAGATGCAAACTAAAACCACTCCGAGCTTCCTTCCCGCCCGGAGAGAATGTTGTCGCCAGTCAGAAATCAGTTAGCAGGCGCTGGCCAGGCTGCGGGAGCAGGAGGACCCAGTGAGCGCTGCGTGTGGGAATGGGAAGTTCCAGTCCCCCTGAATGTCCCTTAGGTATCTTCCCAAAAGAGTTAACGACGTCCTATTCCCGTGAGGCACGCATAGCCGCCCCTATAGCTGCACGATTCACACGAAATCTTAGAAGCAGCCTGGGCGTGTCCCACTGACTCACGCATAAAGATAATGTGCTGTTTATGCACTGTGGAGTACTATTCTGCCATAAAGAAGGATAAACGCGAATTGTTTGAAGGAACATGGATGCGCTTGTAAACCATAATGTGAAATGAAGTAAATCAGACACACAAGCTTAAAAACCTCATGGCTAGTCTTACATGAGAAACCCGAGGTAAAAGGAATTCAGAGAGCAAAGTAAAAACAGACAAGTAACAGGAAAGTAGATCTTTTGTAAAGGTGAATGGGAATGTAGAGAGAGATGAGGGAGTGGCGGGCAGGGAAAGCCCAGGGAGCTGCGATGCGACACGTGTGTCCTCAGCTCTCCACAAGGAATTGAGTCATGGGGACACTAGCAAACATTTAAATATTTACGATACCAAAGCCACCTGTCCTTCTCCTGGGACCTGCCCTTTGGCTGTTCACAGTGTGTGCCCAAATCCTGCTGTCCTCCTCCCGTGGCCCCTGCCCCCTGTACCTGGGAGTCCAGCCTTACTGATTCCTTCTGCTTTGTTTCCCCATCTGGGTTATGCCCTTCCTTGTGTCCTCCTGTCGTCACTCTCACCTGGATTATCCAGGCTTCCCACAGGGCTGCCCTACCCAGCTCGCAGGCTCCATTCACTCCGTTCTTCATGCATCATTTGGAGTGTTTCCTTCAGGGCAGGGCCTGGAACCTAGGGCCTTGCTCATGCCCATGAGGGCTTGACTGCTGAGAGACAGCCCTAACCACAGGTGCTTTTTTCGTATTGAAAAATCTTTAAAAACCCTTTTAAAGAACTTTTTTAAAATTGCAAAGTAGTTGTCATTGGCCAACGTGAAAATCTCAGGATGGAGAATGTTTCCTGATACAGCCTGCGAAGCTGGCTCCCTTCCCTTCCCTCACCCCATCCTGCGCCGCCTCCTTTGCCTACCTCAGCCCTCTGTGGAGTTTGCCATCGCTTTGCCCCGCTTGGGGACTTCTCTCTGGAAAGTCCCTGGCACAACCTCCCTCAGCCCTATCTTCTCCGGGGCCTATCTCGCCTTTCATGTCTTGGCTTCAGACCTCAGCCTCAAGGTCACCTCCCCAGGTCGGTGTCCCCAAGGCCCATCCCACCATCTGGTTCCTTCATGGATGGGCTTTGAATCCACTCGGATGTTGAGGTGACTTTGGGCGGGGAAGGACCTCCATCAGCTCCCAGGGGTGTGACTTAAGTGTACCTTAGAGCTGTTTACTCTTCCACTTCGATATACTACACTCTCGTCACCCATGTGCTCACATGGAGCCAGTAGTGAGCCGACTCCTGGTCTGGGTCCCCCGTCAATGTCCCCACCTTTCCCTCCAGCCTCACCTGTCACTGTCCAGTGACTCACCTGAACTTCTCCATGTCCTGCTCTCTGCTTAATGCTGTTAATGTTAACCCTCTTCTGTTGTTACAATCACCGTAGCATCCAAGTCTTTTATGTCTGTGACTCTAAGTTATCGGCGGGCACGCGATAGGTGTGACTACTTAATATATTGACTGCTTTCATGTAATATATAAAAGCTAGGGGCTTGGGAAATAGCTCTGTGGTCTAAATGCCTGCCTGGCAAGTGCAAAGACCCAGGCTTGATCTCCAGTACCTCACGCCATGCTGGCCCTGGAACCGGGGGTGCTCCATGCTGGCCACTGAAACTGGTCGTGCTAGTGCATGCCTATAATCCTAGTGCTGGAGAGGCTCAGACAGAAAGATCACTAGGAGTCTGAGCTGCATAGCAAGACCCTATACCAAAGAAATAAAAGATCTAAAAAAATTTAAATGTAAAACCTAGAGAAACAACAAGCACAAGATCCAAAGCCATCATAGAGGTCAGCTTGGAAAGCCATATCTTTGTATCAACAACAACATCGTTACATAAGACACATAACTAGAAAAACAGTAGCTTGAGCCATGTCGGGTGAGTTGTGCTGTTTTCAACCCTTGTCCGTCCCTTCCTGCACCCTCACAGGCTCGCTAAAGATAGAGCATTCCTGGCTGTGCTCCAGGGGCCTTGCTCTGCCCCCAGGAAGGGCAGCAGATTTCACATTACACCATCTGACCCAGAGCTGGGTGTGATCTTTAAGGACTGATCTGCCATCCTGCACTCCCCACCTGTGCCGGGCGACAGCCTGCCCCCTTACCCTGTGTAGCTGCTGCTTCTCTAGCATGGTTCCTGGAAGGAGGGGTGCATGCAACCCCTTGGACCCCACACTTGGAATAAGCAGCTGCAACTGCCCTGTGGGTCCCTGAGGAGATGTGTGAGTCCTCATGTGTCACTGAGATGCCCCCACCTCAAAGGACATAAGTCCTTTTCAAATGACCAAAGGAAAACCCTGAATCATCTTAGCAGGCTGGAAAGCTGTTGGGCTGGAACCAATTAGGTATGATTTAAAGCACTAAATGCAAAAAAGACTTGCCTTGGATTTAAAAGGAAAAGAGCAACAAATGACAGGCTCCTCTTTGTCCCCAGCAACCACTCAGAATGAAGATGAGGTGCATGCAGTTTCTCCTCCTCTTTGCTGTACAGATGGAGCCAAGGGTGGTCAGGAGTCTGGCAACCACATCCTTCCATGAGGGAGGCAGGCATGTGATGTTAAGCCATGCCAGTTCTCCTGCTTGGAGGAGGTTTAGTTTTGCAGAAGAAAGGGGGTGATAGACTCCCATTCTTTATTCAGCCCTTCTCATACTCCCCAGGCGCCTAGTTTATTTAGTTGTTCAGCACTGTGTCTTAGGACAAAGCATCCTATTCACTGCTAGAAACCGCGGGAGAACTGACATCCCACGGAGCTGCCACCGCAGCCTCTGCATCTTTCATTGTGAGACAAGGTCTTGCTGAGCTCTTACGATGCCCAGGCTGGGCTCAAACTTGTGATCCTTCTGCCTCACATTCCCGGAATGCCGGGGTTGTAGGCATGCCCTACCACATCTGGTAATACCCAAAGCACTGAAAACAACTTACAACAAATATTTACAGTGACTCTAAAGCCCACGAGCTTACAAGCCCCCGCAAAAGATGCTATCACTTGGTGCTTCATCTTCAGCTAGATTACTTCCAACGAGCCATGTCACCCTCTACTCTGTTATCTGTATCTCTTTGCAGTGTGATGCCGGTTTCTTCCAGCAAGTTTCCCTGGCTGGTAACTGGTTTCCACCCACACTGGGCAGCGGATGTGACACTGTCACTTGGAGCTTAGCCTTGTGTGTGCCCAGAGCCCTGCGCAGACTCCATGGCAATCCTGACTGGCCCCCTTCCCGATGAGACGCCAGAGTCACCATCCAAGCCTCGACCTTTGACATGGGAGGGCGCTGGCGGATCAGACAGGCCTGGCCCTGCTGCCTGACCTGCGCCGCACCTCGATTCGAAGTCATGATAAATGCTTGTCTCACCCCACCGAGTCTGGGAATAGTTAGGTTTTCCCAGCAGCAGGAAGCGCTATGTATTAGATCACTGGTATTAGATCTTCTGAGAACAACTAAGTTCACCACAGCTGATTCCCGAAACAGAATTGTCTGAGTAGGATCACCTACGCCTTGTCCCCTCCAGCGCTACCTCTGTTTCCCTGGGGCTCGCTCATTTCCACACACTCCTCAGCTTGGGTGTCCTCATCCCGTCCTCACCAAAAGCTTCCTGTGCTGTGCTCTTTACCACCTTGACCTGTTACAGATCTGGCGAACAAACCCAAAGCAAATGTTGAATGACTTCCTCTCCTTTCAGCCACCATATTGCATTTTGGCCGTGTTTTCCTTATGCTGGTGATAGTGCAGTTACTCAGGCAGCCAATGCAGGGATTTCCCAAAGTGTCAGTCAATGACTCCTGGTCCCCCGGCTTTCCCGTTGGAAGCCTGGCCACCACGCCACCTGGAGAATGCGCCAGTGCAAGACTTCTTCGTCCATCTGTAAAACAGTGGAATTGAAATAAAGGACTCCTAATTTCCAAATTCCGAATTCCTTTAGTGTAGATTCTGGATTTTGATTTTGGACAGTCCCGTACTTGTCTTCATTAATGTATTTTCTTCTCAGTAGGTGTAAATCTATGGCAGCCACATACATAGCCGCTTGCTAAATGCAGGGGCACAAAACAAGGTTGGACCAAAATGTGGGGGTGCCTGACATATTTAACTGTGGTGTGGAAGAAAGCCGAGTATTTTAGGGATAGGCCACCTGCAAAGTGTGGCATAAGTGGTATTCTTCTGGGACACGCAGAATCCTGTTCAGTGTTGTAAGGCAGAGAACAGAAATCATTTTTTTAAAGTCTTGGACCTCCAGAAAATCTACCAGGAACTAAATGACCAGGTATGGGTGACGCTTGTGTTCGAAGCTGTGCATGGCAGCTTCATTTCTATTTGAAATGTCAGCAGCAACCTGTGCTTCCAACTGAAAAAGCACCTATAGAATATCAATATTTCATCACATTGGAAAATATTTAAGTTAAATGAAGGTTAGAAAACAGTGCTGTCCTACTGCCAGAATGCACAGAAGTGTAAGCAAATGGAAGCATAGAGAATATTCTAAAATGGCCATGTTTCTGTGTAGCGGATCACTTTTTCACTATCTAAACTTCCGCAGGGGTTCCCTGCAGAGCCTCGGGCCTCCGCGAGGGGGCGCCGCGCTACGCGGTGCTGGATCTGCGGCGGGAGGGGAAGCCCTGTTGGGAAGAGCCGTCCCACGTGGTTTCGGGGAAACAGATCAGAAACGAGAAGTGGAGCCTTGATAGGAAACCGAAAAGCGAAAGCTGCGCGGGGAGCAGTGCGCAGGCGCTCGGCCCTGGGATTTCCCCGCTGACATCCGGGGCTCCGGGGTCAGCTGGCTGCGTGGTGTGGCCTGTCTGGAGGGGCGTGGCCGTGGGAGGCTGGTCCAGGAGGTCGGCCAGTGTGTTGGGCGTGCACAAAATCGAGGCGGGATCCGGATCAGGTGCCGCTCAGAGACAGCGAGGGGACCTTGCGCGATTGCTCGGGCGCCGCAGGTTGCAGGCGGCTGCCCCGGGGAACAGCTGGGTCACTGGGCAGGGATTTCCAGGGTGGGCGAGCCAACCATCTTGGCCCAGCGTGCTGAGTTTGTGACTAGATCTGGGAGGCCGGGAGCTGGCTTCAGACCCGGGATCCGCAGTGGGGAAGGAACCTCCTGCTGACCGGCGCCCCCAGAGTCTGCAGGCCTCTGTGCATTTGCCGGGACCGCCCCCCGCCCCCCCCCGCCCACTCGCCCCCAGCAGGCGCGCGTTTATTTTCCCGTGTTCTGGGAAGCAGCACCCGGGATTGACGGTACAGTATGCAGGTCGAGGTGCAAATTGAGAATTTGAGGCCTGCATGCAAATTTAGGAAGACGTTTAGGGCGGCAGGAGCAGGGATGGGCCGGCGAGCTGGGGAGGGCTTATGTGGAAACCTCGGTGCAGGTTCCTTAAGCCACAGGTGAGGTGTGGGGAGCACACCACGCGCCTGAGGTTCTCTGCTGGCTTCTGTGCACTTGCTACGAAATCTAGAGCCCTCAGCTTGGCCTGCGGGGCACCGCCCAGCCTGCCTCGCTGCCTCGTTGTTACCCCGTCTCCCACCTGGGCCCTGCTTCCGTTCTTCAGACGTGCCAAATTTGCGCCTGCTGAGTTCTATGCGCACGACTTGTGGGGTTTGGGGTACAGCTTTCCCGATGGCTCCCTGGACTGGCTCCTTCCTGTGTTCTAGGCCTGTCAGTCGCCAGCTCCTCAGAGAGACCTCACCGATGGCTCTCGCGGTGCCCCCGCATCACCCCCGCCTCCTGAATCACTGTACTGTTTTCATCTCTCCGCAACAGTGTGTAAGCGAAACATCAAAGGCCGCGCTGCGTGGCTGCCTTGCTGATCCGGGGTTCTGGGAGCGACGGATTAACCTGAACACCCCCACATCCGCGGGTGTGATGAGGGACCTTCCCTCCTGCGTATGCAGAACGGCGCTGTGCGCTGTTCTTGGGAGAACTTGGAAATCGTCAGGAAAATCACTTCCTGGGCCTTGCGGTTCCGATGAGAAAGGCGTGACCGATTCAGCGTGGCTCTTAAACATTCCCGGAGTCAGTGCAACCGCTGCCCCGCCGGTGGGAGTCGAGTGGCAGGCTTCCCCATTGGGACTTAGACCCCTAAGTGAGGAGGGGGAGGCTCAGGGATAGGATGCTCTGGAATCTTCCCTAAAGGGATTTACGAAGAGTGGCTTTCCGTACCTGCTTCGTGCTCTCTCTCCCTACCCTGGTGGTGGCATCTGGATTCTAATTTCTTTCCCTCTGTCACAGTCCCTGAGACCTCTCAGGGGAGGATGTCAGGCCTGATGGCAGTTGTGTGTGTTGTGTTGGACTTGGTCCCTAGCCAGGGGAGAAAGGGCCATGGGTTTAACGAAGTTAAGAGAAGTTTCAGGAACGTTTAGCCTCCCTGTGGGTGAGTGGTTATTAAGCACCTATGATAGGATCTCTGCATCATAGTAAAGCGAGGGCGAGCCTAGAAATGATGCAGTTCTAGACGCTTCTACAGAGCGCAGAGGTAAGGGGAGGCGAAATCAAGGAAGTGTCCTGTGTTCTGTGGTTGCTCAGGTTACAGGAGAGGAGAATGGAGGCGGGGAGGCAGAGTCACCTTGTCTCGCGGAGAGACCACGCTCTACAGGAAGGGGCGGAAGGGCCCATTGTCCACCCAGTAGCGTGCACCCATTAACTCATTAGCAAATATTTATTAAGGAGCAGAGCGTGCTGGGCTCTAGGAACCATGAAGAAGGCCATCTCGTGCTGGACGTGAGGGTCACTTAGTGTCTGCTGGGGACAGGTGGTGTCCAACAATAGCAGTGTAAGGAGCGCTGTGTGGGGTTCCAGAAGCAGCCACGGAGGAGGCAGGGTGTGACCGCGCCTTTCTTGCGCAGGCTTGTGAAGGGTGGACACAGTGGTGCATTTGGCAGGAAGGCTGTGTGGAGCCTGGGGGTACAGGAACAGGATCCTGGGGTGGGGTTGGAGAGACCAGAGGCTGTGGCCCAGGGACATGGCAAAGAGCCCAAGCCACCAGAGAAACCGAAAGCAACAGAGTCCGGGCTGTGTGCCTGTGCTTGGGAGGATGCAGGATGGGCAGGCTTTGGTGAGACATGCAGGGAGCTGGGTGGGGGTCGAGACCAGAGAGTGCGTGGCTAGGGAAAGCCTGTTGGCATCAAGGCCTTCATCCAGAGCCTGAATTCCTAGCTTTGTTTCACAAAATCTCTTGGTGGCATAACCTCCTTGGTGGCCTAACAGAACCTCGGAGCTCCTTTGAAGAATAATGTTTTTGTTTAAATAAAACACATCAGACTAAAAAGGAAACCATTCCTACTGAAATGCAGAGACAACTTCGTGATATATTGAAACCATATTAGAAACACCTTTGTCATATAAGTGCTTTTTTATTAGTGGCATTGAGTAACAAGATTTGACAGTGAACCTGATGAAAACAATTTCCAAAGTATGTTCAGCACGAATAATGTTTTGAGGTAACTGTAACAATTGTGATATCGCAGAGAAGGGGGTGTGGGCTGTGGTTTGCTGCCTTTAATTGAAGTTACAGCCTTCAGCATGAAGGTGGTAGAAATAAAACTATCTTTTGCCTTTCAAATTTATGAACCCGGTACGCTGTCCATACACCCCAGCAGGAACTGCTAGCGTAGTCACATCATTCAAAGGGGTCAGCAGGGACTGTGTGATGGGGTCCCGTGCATGTGCAGTGGAGCCCTTTGGGCATGGGAAGCCACATGGCGTTGTATTCACTGGGACCAGCTGGTGCAGAATGACCTTGACGGCGTCCTTACAGCACCTTCCTGTGAGGACTGTGTTGGCAGTGCCCCGTGCCTTACGGTAGTGGCACACACCCGCGTGGGCTTGGTATAACTCACAGACTGGCACTTAGAAAGAGGGTGAACTTTCCTCCAAATATACTCTTCTAAGTCAGATGTTAAACTGCAATGGCAAATCCATCAATGTTTACAATTTAAAGACAAAGTTGTACCCTGCGTTACAAATTGGAGCCCATGCACACGGATTCAAGTTCAGGTCAGGACGGCATGGTTACAGCAGAGCCCTAGGGTGGCCTGATCCTTTCCGAAGGTAGCAATGTCAGCTCTGGAGGGAAGCTTCTGGCTAGCCGCCTTCTCTCCACAGTTCTAGATAGAGGCAATGATATTCAGAGCAAATTGTTCAAGTGATTACAGTTAAAAAATGTGAAAAGCAGAAAAGAAAATTATAATTCAAAAAAATGTGAAAAGGAGGCCGGCCAGATAGCTCAGCAGACTAAAGCACCTGCTTGGGCAAAATGCAACAACTGGGGTTCGATCCTCAATGTGCTGTGCTGGCCCTGCCCCCGGGGCTTGCTGAGACTGGGCATGGTGGTGCGCGCCTGTAATCCCAGCGCTTGTGAGGCTAAAAACAGGAAGATCACTACGAGTCCAATCTGTGTAGTGAGACCCTGAAGACCCTGTGCTAAATATGTAAAAATAAAATACAAGAAACGTGAAAAGGTATTAGCAAAATGGTGATCTGTGATTGGTTTGGGATGAGTGAGGGAAGAAGTGAAAATATGATATATGGAAAATAAATCTATTTTATTTCATTAACCACAACTGGTCTCTAGCTTAGTATGAACTGGAATGCTTGTCCCTCACTGCCAGATCCACATGTGGACATTCTAACCCCAAGTGATGGCTGGCAGATGACTGGGATGTGAGAGGCAGTGCCCAGGCGAAGAGACCCCAGTGAGACTTAAGCTGATGCGGCCCTGTGGGCTGGCAGGGAGATGAGAAGTCGGCTGCCTGCCACCCGCAGGAGGCGCTGGCCAGAATCTGGGCTGGCTCTTGGACCTCACACTCCCAGGAATATGAGAAATACATTTCTGTTGTTCAGAGACCACCTACTGTCATAGCAACCTGAACTAAGTCATAGTTTGTGGGAAAAAGTATTCTGCGGTGGAGGTTGCTGGAAATGTGGTCCAAACTCCCTTCCCATTGTGTCTGTAGCTCACGTGGGATGCCCTATCTTGGTCTAAACAGGTATCCTGTACAGTCCTTGGGTAAATTCCCTGTACCCCCCCCCCCAAAAAAAAAAAAAAAAATTTCTGGAGTGTCAGACTCAGTGCCAGACTCACAGTCTTGGGAAAAAACTGTTGCCCTGAGATTGGAAGCTTGGTTTAGACTTTCTGGATCCAAATGCAAACTGCTACTTACTGAACTCTGATAACGTGGCCCTGCCTCCCTTGGAAGCAGCAGGCCGTAGGCTCTCATTTTCTAGCCTTAGTACTGACAACCACTGTGAACCCGTAGAAAACCTGACTGGGCTCTTTGTTGACAAATATGTTTTCAAATGTCTGTGTGGTGGGGAAGGCTGCTGAGTCTCCACGGCACTTTCCTCACAACCCAGCGAATGAGTTTATGTAGCTTTTTGGTATCTAAATCTGTGTGTCTCAATGCTTCTTGGTAGCAAGTTACTTCTTCAACTATGAACCTGTGATAGTCACACTATATTATATTATTTCCAACTCTGATGCCAGCTGATACATCAGTCTCTAACTATTTCAGAAAACTGGGTTTGCTGTCAGGAACATGCAGAGGAGTACAGGACCTGGCTCTGGGGCTGCAGGAGAGCTGTTCCCACGGGAACAATCTCAGATTCAGTGGGCACATGAGATGGGTATAAAAGCATGAGATTAGTCATGCAGGATCCTGAAGGGAAAAGGAGGTCAGAACAGTGAAAGCCAGTGTTCCCCCTTGAAATCTGTCTTAGTCATTTTCTTCACACCCAGACCCAATGCCTGATACCCACAGTTTCAAGGAGAGCACAGCAGGGGGCAGTCCACAGCAGCGGGGCATGGCGGAGGAGAGCCGCTCATGGTGTGGCGGATAGGAAGCAGAGCGCGAAGGGGCATCTCGGCAGGCAGATACACCTCGCCAGGCGACGCCCACAGCGACTCAGCAGTTCTGTCCCAAGGCCAGCTTGTATCAGGAAGTCTGTCCTAAACCCATAATCCTATCAAATCCCCAAGGCCTGAGATCATAATGAGGCTTTGGGAGGACAGATCTAGATACAAATCATGACAAATGTGAGCCTATGTCTGTTGAATGTGCCTCGGGGCCAGGTCCTCGGTGGAAGGAGAGAGGAACCTGCTAGCGGCGTGGGGGTTTCTGACCCTGCAGTCGAGGTGCTTCTTGGAAAGCTGCTGGGGGATTTCTGCAGGTCAGCATGGGAGATGCCTTGTGGTCCACCTTCCCCTCGCTAGGCTCCTCAGCCACAGGGAGCCCTCAGGTCTTGGGCGATGGGGGTCTCGTTCTACTACTGAGGTCGGCAGCTGGGCCGTGGTGTCAATGAGTTTTCGGTCATAGTGAGGTGGGACCAACGTAGAACTGCACTCATGCACATGTATTTCCATGCAGCAAAGCATGGAAGACCAAAGGAATTACACTTGGCTTTTCTGAGGTCTCGAGTTAAATTCCGGGAAGGAGAAGCTGGTAGAACTGGAAAGGACTGTGGGTCCATCTAGGTCAGTTTCTTCTAGAAAGGGAGAGCATATAACCCGCAGGAGAAATCAGTCACCCCGGGGCAAGGCTGTCACTCTGCACCCCTCGTTTCATGAGATTCTTCCCCAGTGTCTGTTGCAGGGCCTGGAGTATCACGCAAGTTAAGATGCTGCTGAGAATGCCTGGATCCCTCTCCCAGTACAACAGGTGCCCTGGGTGGTGCCAGTAGCCTCGAGACTCATAGCTGGGCCAGTGCTGAGCTGCCAGTTAAGAGGCCTCACAGTTCAGCTCGGGGGTCATGAATCACTGCCGCGGGGCCTTGTGCTTATCCTGTCTTGGGCAGCTGCGATGGCTGTAACTTGGCTTCTCTGGCCTTCCTCTGGCTCCAAGGAAGGTAGTATCTATTTTGCTGAACTTACCCTAAAATGTTAACACACTTTCCAGAGTCCAAGTCATGACCAACTCTTGAGAAATAAAATCAGAAAAGAGCCCTGCATGCACATGAGCGCGGTGCTCCGTTGGGATCACATTGCTAAAGGCGCTGTGCCTCGCGGGCTGACCCGCGGCTTGGTTTTCACCCTCCCGGGTGGGGTTCCAGGCCCGTGATGGGGCGCTTCGGATTCCTCCCTTTTCCCCGAAACCAGTATTTACAAAGCTGAAGAAATAAGGTGTTCTCTTTGGCAAAGAACAGTCTCTACGTATTGTCATTTGCTTCCTTTGGCGTGGCACGGTTTATCCGGTCACTCCGAAGAATACGGTGACTTCATCTACAATTGAAAATGAAAATATTTGTTGAGGAAACGGCCCATAAATCACCTTTTCTTTTTGCTACTAAATGCTCTCTACCCTCTACCAGTTGACTCTAGAGAAGTAATTTGGGGGGATTAGCATGAAATGAGAGATACTTCTGAGGATCCCTCTGAGGAGGGGGAGAACCGTGTGAGGGAGGGGAGCCTACTGCAGTAAAAAATGGCAAAAATGCCATAAAAACGTGAGCGGAAAATGCAGCAAAAGTTCAATGAGACCTAAAAACTTAGGTGACAGCAGGGCAACGACAATGGGATGAGTTAATGGGGAGAGGAGTGTGGAGTTTTCTATCCCTAGAAAGAGACTGCCTGAACACCACTTGGTTTCTAGCCAGATACAAATGTGGGGTGACAGGGTCCCTCCGATATTCTGTGTAGATGACCAGGACTTTCATGTAAGTTGGGGACATAAACCTGACAAGTTGGGTGATAAAAACGAGCAGAATGAATTGGGGGCTGCACGCGCACGCTATAGATGAGAATCTCAGGAAGAAGCGGAGGATCACACTGCCATGAGTGCGATTCCTAGACGACTTAGAGGGGACCTGAGCCTGGTAATGCGGTGACCCCCGCAGAGGGCGGGATCTGGGGTGCTGGGGTCGCTAGAACCCAAGCTTCTGAAGACGGGACTGGTCCTCACTGGAGAGCGGGACAGGAGGGGCAGGGTGCTGGCGGGGCGCACGGGGACACTGTGCCCTCTGGTGGAAAGAATTTAATAAAGCGGTTCTGGCAAAGCAGCCAGGGTGCTCTCCATGCCTGCGCGTCGGCGACGCCAGCTCCATCCACCGCACGCGTTTCCTCTCTCCCTCACTTCCCCCCGGGCATCCCTGCCAGGGCTTGGAGCAGCAACGGAGGAGAAAGGAACAAGGAACGTACGGCAGTTTCGATGGTGGCGGGACTCAGGTTTTCTCTCAGCACCGCGTACACGCTTGGAGACATGGGCAGGAGGTCTGAGGGGGACTGCGGCTCCGTCAAGTCACTTCGGCTTGGAGAGAGGAGAGAGAGTGCAAGGTTAGGAAGCCGTCGCCATGGTGACGGAGATTTCTGGAACCCTTTTCTAGGGCTCCATCTGTTTGTGACGCCAGGCTGCTAATGCATTGTGTCACATCACAGCATCGAACCACTATGGAATATATGGCATAGAAAAGGGCAACTGTGTAATTCCAGTCGTAACAGACTGCAGTAAGGGTGCCCCGAAGACCAGCTTTATGAGTTACAAGAAATGAGACATAAAGTGCTTTATTGGATATTAAAATGCTTTATTCTCAGTTATATGCACTCTGATCTACTCTTAAATCTCATAGGAAAGTCTTTTTTTTAAGATTCCATAGTAAATGTTTTACATGTGACTGAGGGTACTCACATTGTGGAAATGGGGATAAAAACGGAAGGAACGTAACCTTTGTCTCCTCTTTCTGTTGGTCTTGAAACTAGAAAAGAAAGGCACAGCGTTGGGGAAAATGTTAGCAGTGTTACAACATTAGGAAAACGAACATCTTTAGAAATGTCAGTAATGCTAAAAGGAAGAGAGAGAATGCAGTGTGATTTACCCAAAAGTTTAACTGAGCTGAGGAAACGGTCACGTAGAGCAGCCTAAGATGGGCAAGGAGAGAACAAGTCCCTTTGCAGGCCTACGGTGACTTCACATTTTTAAAAAATTTATGTATTTGGTACAGGGTCTCACTCCGCAGCTCAGACTCATAGTCATCCTCCTGTTTCAGCTTCCCCAGCACTGGGATTACAGGCCTGTACCACCACGCCTCGTACCAGTGGCTGCCTCAGCGTGCCTGGGGGGTGAGGCCCGAGCAGCATGTGGAGCTGGGGATTGAACCCGGGACCCCGCGCTTGCCCAAGCAGGGGCTTGGTCACACTGAGCTGTCCTACAGGACTGATTGCACATTTTAATGTCTCTAAAATGTGTGAGAAAAATCGAGAAGTATGTTACCTGTTTTCTTGGTTCTATTTACATTTGATTGTAAGAAGTGATTTATTCCTGTGTTTTAGGGTGTACAGTAACCCAGTTCTTTCCAATGAAACTGGCACTTGTGGTATCTTATTATTATACAAAGTTTTGACGCTCAGAATGGGCATTCCTGAAATGCCACTGCATGCACATGGCAGGTGCACTGGAGTCATAGAACCTGCCACTTCTACCTTCGAACCAGTCCCCACCTTCTCAGGCACACCTATTTCTAACAAAAAGTTGTTCACTGTATTTGCATTTCACTGTATCAGAATGTTGCTTCATTGCAAGGGCCTGAGTTCAATTCCTGGTTCCAAAAAAAAAAAAAAAAAAAAA